>CAUYQU010004955.1:0-11277 GCA_963574635.1 Cheracebus regulus
CAACGGTGGCAGTGAAAGCCCTGGGTTTGGGGAGGCCTGGGAAAGGGGCATGCCTGAGACCCAGGGTCGGACCCAGAGGACTCCTGTCCTCAGGACCTCCTTGAGCGGTCTTCTTCGGCTCCCGGTGGAGGAGGAGCTTCAGGGCGCTGGATTCCAGCGAGTAAGCAAAAATGGGATTACAATGTAGGGAGGCGCGTTGCGTGGTGGCTCACACCTGTAATCCCAGCACTTTGGGAGGCCGAGAAGGGCGGATCACCTGAGGTCGGGAGTTCAAGACCAGCCTGACCAACATGGAGAAACCCCGTCTCTACTTAAACTACAAAATTAGCAGGGCATGGTGGCACATGCCTGTAATCCCAACTACTCGGGAGGCTGAGGCAGGAGAATTACTTGAACCTGGGAGGCGGAGATTGCAGTTAGCTGATCGCGCCATTACACTCCAGCCTGGACTACAAGAGTGAAACTGTCAAAAAGAAAAAAAAAGTAGAGGGGCGGGAAGGGCCTTGCTGGGGCACAGAAAGATCCCATGGGCCTCAAGGGGTGGTGTCAGCTGAAAATTCACTGACCCATAAGCCCACTGCCTCCCTCCTCCTGGGCGAAGCAGTGGCATGCCCGGGTCTCTAAAGCCCAGGGACTCCAGAGACAGAGAGAGAGGAGAGAAAAAGGAGACAGGAATAAGAGAAAGAAGGACATACGTACACACACAGAGAGAGACAGAGAGAGAGAGAGAGAGAGACCACAGTGACACAGTAGCACCTACCCCCAGACAACCCCTGAAGCTGCCGGTTATGCTCTCTGCGACAAGGATCCTCGTGTGAGAGAGCAGCACATGGGCACACAGGCAGACCTGTCTTCGAAATCACAGCCCGACTTTTTAGGCGACTCACCTGCACACCGTTTTCGCCGGCCTGAGACTGGGACCCTGCGCTGCTTTCCCGCCCTCCGCCTGAAGTTTCTGCCTCCTGGTTGATCCTCCGCGAATCCTGGCCTCCTGAGACCATCCTGTCGACATTCTGGCGAGGACTGGCCTTAGCCCCGAGTCCAGCACGCTGACACAGAAAGCTCCTGCTTCGCGAAGCGTCAAGGACTCATCTCCAGGCAGCGATAGCGGTCTCTGCGACGTGAGCACCCGCTCGCGATTCGCACATGCGCATTGTCAAGGCTGCCGGTGCTCCGCTTCGCGCATGCGCATTGTCAAGGCTGCCCGTGTTCTGCTCTTGTTCAGGTGCAGCCCCTGAAAAAAATTGGACTCTGTAGAGTGGACTTTGGCTTCAATAAATCTGCGATGTCGCTGCTTCTTTCTTATTTCGTGGTTTCGTTCTTTTGTTTTGTGTGCTTCATTCACTTCCTTCTTCAACAAGCCAGAAGCCTGGAAAACTTGCAGTCAAGATTTTCCATCCAGTAACACTTCTACACTCTAGAAGTATCAGTATCACCAAGAGATGTCAAGACATCAAGGGGTCAAGTGTGGTATAAGGCCTAAGATTAAGGCTCAATATTATATGTGCCCTGACATTGGGCAAAAACAAGGAGGGCTTAATGGATTTACTGCAAATTTCCTGCCCCATTGTACTCCTTTGAATAAGGTGCCCTAGCAGAACCACTCCCCTCAAGGCCAGGCACAGTACCTGCTTACTGCGTAGTAGCAGGAGTCAGGTTCCTGCCAGCCTGCAGAATCATTCAAACAAGCCAGTCACACCGTCCTTCAAGAACCAGGGGTTACCTCCCATACTCTTGCTACTACAAAGCATGCTGGAAAAACCCTCACCTGATTACTCTGCTCCTGAGTTCAACACACAGTACCCTGCATGGTGTGCTGGGCTCTCCTTCCCTGGGCTGTAAGTATGGGTAATTAACAAACCGAAGCTCATCTCATCTATCCAGGGTTAGCTACCATGTGCTTTGCAATAATCTGCACTTCCTTGGTAATTCTTGAGAGACATCTGGATCCTGTGCTCCTGGGTGGAGGATTTTAGAAAGAAGGTCACTCAGAATGGGTAGGTGATTTGAACGCCTGCGGATCGACACAGCGCCAAACCTCACTAAGGCCTTCACAAACCGAAAGTGGAACCACCAGGAAAATGATTGCCGGTTCCAGTCACAGGACAGGCCCCACGATCCGGGCAGAGACCGAGAAAGGAGCTCACCAGAAACAGGCAGACATGCATGAAACCGCCCTCCAGCGAACGAAACACATCCGTCGGAAGACACACACGAGCAGTCGCATTGGAACACACAGCCCCAGCAATATTTTTCAGGGGCTGCCCCTGAACAAGAGCAGAACACGGTCAGCCTTAATGCGCATGCGCGAAGCGGAGCACCGGCAGCCTTGAAAATGCGCATGCGCGAATCGCGAGCTGGTGCTAGCGTCACAGAGACCGCTACCGCTACCGCTATCGTTGACTGGAGATGTGTCCTTGACGCTTCGCGAAGCAGGAGTCTTCTGTGGCAGCGCGTTGGACTCGGGGCTAAGGCCAGTCCTCGCCACAATGTCGACAGGATGGTCTCAGGAGGCCAGGATTCGCGGAGGGTCGACCAGGAGGCAGAAACTTCAGGCGGAGGGTGGAGTAGGCTAGAGCAAGCGGCTAAAGAGCCCAGATTAGTGTTCTTTAGGGTTTTTATTAAGCTAAAAGAATTTGGTAACAGGTAAAGCGTAAAGGGTAAAGGTGCCCTTTAGAGGCCTCTAACTGGTTACACCCTATGAAGGATTGGCCTGTGGCCACTCAGAGGCTGGAGACTTCTGTCTTGTTATCACAGGAGTGAAGATGTGGCCTGTGTGCTGCTTAACCTAGCCTACAGCTTGCTGCACCTGCTGTCCTTTTCCTTCCACTTTAACCCTTGGTTATGCTAATTTTCTATTCTCTGCCTCAGAAGTGCCTCCCTAGGAAGTCAGGCAGACTCTTACCAGGAGGGTGAGCACCACAGTTGCTCTCATGGCTATGATTCGTGTTTGGAAACCTGAGCAGAATCTTTGGCTCCATTTCATATGGGATAGCCAAGAGAACAGATATGTGGTTTCCAGATGATGGTTTGTCTTTGAATATCTGTCTAACCTTATGTATTACCATCAGTTTTTGTTAGATGCTGTTGTTCTTGCCCAGCATTCTTCTTATTATTTCGAGACAGAGTCTCACTCTGTTGCCCAGGCTGGAGTGCAATACCACGATATCAGCTCACTGCAACCTCCACCTCCAGGGTTCAAGCAATTCTCCTGCCTCAGCCTCTCAAGTAGCTGGGATTATAGGCATGTGTCACCACACCAGACTAATTTTTGTATTTGTGGTAGAGACAAGGTTTCACCATGTTGGCCAGGCTAGTCTCAAACTCCCAACCTCATGATGAAACCCTGTCTGTACAAAATGTACAGAAACATTATCTGGGCATGGTGAATCACTTGAAACCCAGGGGAACAGAGGTTGCAATGAGCCAATATCATGCCTCTGCATTTCATCCTGGGTAGCAGAGCAAGACTGTGACTCAAAAAAAATTTTTTTTAATAAAATAAAATATGTGAGTATAGGCCAGGTGCAGTGGCTCACATCTGTAGTCTCAGCACTTTGAGAGGCTGAGATAGGAGGATCACTCAAGACCAGCATGGACAACACAGTAAGATCCCACCTCTAAAGAAAAAAAAAGTCAACCATGGTTGGGGTGTGTGCAAAAGAAAAAAGCGTGTGTGTGTGTGTGTGTGTGTGTGCGTAATATGAAATATGTGTGTGTGTGCACACATAATATGAACAAATGTGGGTGTATTAGTCATTCACCAGTTACTGATGGTGTATAACACACCATTCCAAACTTAGTAGTATAATACAATCATTTTACTATGCTCACCGATTCTGTGGGTCAGGAATTCAGAGAGCTCACAGAAGAGATAGTTTGCCTCTACTCCAGATGTCTGTGGCCTCACTCAGGAGGATTCAAAGGCTGGGAATGACCTGCTGCCTGAGGGCTGCAATCCTATGAAGCCTGCTTTGCACACATGTCTGTCACCTGGGGCGGGAGGACTCAGAGACTCAGACTAGTAGCCTCTCCATGTGACTTGGCCTCCTCATAGCATGGTGGCTCAGGGCACTTGGAACTTCTTACATGATGGTTCAAGACTTCAAACACTGGAGTTTCAGCTAATGAGGTGAAGGTTGCAGTGCTGACTGAGCCTTGGGAGTCACACAGCATTGGTTACAAACAATAAACCAATCCAGATTCAAGGGCAGAGGAGTTAGACTCCACCTCTAAATGTGGGAATGGCAAGATTACATTTGCGACAAGCCTTTTGTTGCAACCATCTTTGAAAAATACAATCTGCCACAATCACCTTTGGAAACTAGGAAACCAATTCATGATTCTGAAACTAATCATTCTGAAAACTACTGAAATGAATGAACAAAATCAGCATTTATCTTCCCTTTCCTACACATATTATCCCTCTGAGTAATCATATCACTCATGTGAGGAGAGTTCATTTTTATAAAAGGATTCCAGTCCTAATGGCCAAAAGAGAGACAAAATAAGAAGGCAATTATTTTGCAACTCCTAACAACATAATTAATGATCATCAATGATGCATGACAGTATGCAAAAGGCAGCAACTATACAATGGGTAAATCACATGGATTACACTTTAGCCCACTATCCAATCTGATCACAGAAACGATGACAAGCAGACCTTGCCAAAATAATTGACCTTGATTTTGATCAAGCCTCTAGAGCTGAGTTTCTCAACTCTGACACTATTTACACTTTGGACCAGATAACTCTTTGTTTGGGGTGGGAGGAAGCTGTCCTGTACATTATAGGACATTTAACAGCACCCTGGCCTCTAGCCAATAGGTGCCAGAAATAGCATCCTTCCTTCCAGTTGTGACGACCAAAAAGATCTCCAAACATTGCCAAATGTCTTCTAGAGGAAAAACAAAAACAAAAAACACAACTTGTTGAGAATTGCTGCCCTAGTTAATCACCAGATATTTTTGAGAAAATATAGAGAATCTAATACATCAATCAGTACTATAGCAGTGTACTCAAACGCAGTATGTGGAAACTCTAGATGATCCAGTGTTTGATTTCTCCAAAAAATAAATATCAAGAAAATAGAAAAGTCAATAGATTAAAAGATATATAAGAGCGAGCCAGGAGCAGTGGCTCACCCCTGTAATCCCAGCACTTTGGGAGGCTGAGGCGGGCAGATCACCTGAGGTGAGGAGTTCAAGACCGGCCTGGCCAAAATGGTGAAACCCCATCTCTATAAAAATACAATTATTTTGGAGGCCGCGGTGGGTGGATCACCTGAGGTCAGGAGTTGGAGACCAGCCTGGCTAACAAGGTGAAATGCTGTCCACTAAAAATATAAATAATAGCCAGGCGTGGTGGCACACACCTGTAGTCCCAGCTACACAGGGAGTCTGAGGCAAGAGACTTGCTCTAACCCTGAAGGCAGAGGCTGCAGTGAAGCAAGATCGAGCCGCTGCACTCCAGCCTGGGCGACAGAGCAAGACTGTCTCAAAACAAAACAAAAAAAATTAGTGGTGGCGTGCGCCTGTAATCTCGGCTGCTTTGGAGGCTGAGGCAAAATAATCACTTGAACCCGGGAGGTAGAGGTTGCAGTGAGCCAAAATCATTCCATTGCACTCTAAGCTGGGTGACAGAACAAGACTCTTTCTCAAAAAAAAAAAAAAAAGAGAGAGAGAGAGAGAGAGAGAGAGAGAGAGAAAGATAAGAGCGTTATGCTCTAACCTCGACATGTAGACCTTATTTAAACTCTGAATTGAACAAACCAACTGCAACTCATTATGTGATTTTTAAGAAATTGTTCATTTTCTTTTTCTCTCTCTTTTTTTTTTTTTTTTTTTTTTAATACAGGATCTTACTCTGTCACCCAGGCTGGAGGGCAGTGGGGCAATCATGGCTCACTGCAGGCTCAAATTCCCAGGCTCAGGTGATCCTCTCACCTCGGCCTCCCAAGTAGCTGGGACTACAGGTGTGCACCACCATGCCCGGCTAATTTTTTGTATTTTTTTGTAGAGACGGAGTTTTGCCATGTTACTCAGGCTGGTCTCGAACTCTTGGACTCAAATGACCCTCCTGCTTTGCCCCACTGAAGTGCTGGGATTACAGGCATGAGCCATGGCACCTGGCCAGGAATTGTTCATTTTCTTAAAGTGACAATATGAAAACTGTCTTTTAAGAAAAGGTCTTGAAACAACTATATTTCATATGGAAATATTTATAAATGAACTGTCTGGAATTTTCTTTAAAATAATCGAATGGAAAAAAAGACGAAGCAAAACTGGCTATGTGTTAATTGTTAAAGCTTGGTTCACTGTACTGGCTTTTCTACATATATAATATTGAAAGTATCCATATTAAAGAGCTTGAATTAAAAAAAAAAATTACCTCCTTCCAAGTACCACTCAAATCAGTAAGCACTAATTTGGAAGGACGTCCGTAAGGTCTTTCTTAGAAAGACAAGCTAAGGCCGGGCATGGTGGCTCATGCTTGTAATCGCAGCACTTTGGGAGGCCGAAGCGGGCAGATCAGAAGGTCAGGAGTTGGAAACCAGTCTGGCCAACACAGTGAAACCCCAGCTCTACTAAAAATAAAAATAAATAAATAAATAAATAACTTAGCTGGGTGTAGTGGGAGGCGCCTGTAATCCCAGCTACTTGGGAGGCCAAGGCAGGAGAATCACTTGAACCTGGGAGGCGGAAGTTGCAGTGAGCTGAGATTGCCGCACTGCACTCCAACCTGGGCAACAGAGCAAGACACCGTCTCACCAAAAAAATTAATAAATAACAAATAACATATAATTCTAGTAAAGCCAAAAGGGAACAGAAGTCACTCAATATATAGGTGTGTGCATCTTTGAACAAGGAGAGAGGTAAAAGAAACTTACCAGACTTTTAAAATGGATAATCATGGGGAGTTGGGGAATATAAAATAACAAGAAATATACATCTATTGGTCTCTGCTCCAGCTCCTGGTTTAAAGCTCCTTAAAACCGTTGGGGAGTAGGAGGATCATTTGTTCTAATATCTGGTCTTTGCCCTAGTTCCTGACACAGAGCTCTCAAATACCTTGGGATTTCCTGGCTGATAGCAGCATCTTAGGTTCTAATGAGGTGACTCTTGGTAGGCTCGTGGATGGCCTCAGGATGTGATATGAAGGTTGGAACCTTTAGCTCCACCCCTTCACCTCCGGGCAGGGGATGGCAGGTGAAGGTTGAGTTGACTGCCAATGGCCAATGACATAATCAGTAATGCTTATGAAGTGAAGCCTCCATGAAAACCCAAACGGACTGTGTTCAGAGAGCTTCCAGATTGCTGAACATGTGGAGTTTACCAGTGGATGATGTGCTGGGGAGAGAGCACTGAAGCCCAGTGTGACTTCCCACATACATTGCCCTAGGTGCCTTTTCATCCATAACCTTTGTAATATCCTTTTTATTTTTTTATTTTTTGACACGTAGTCTCTCTCTATTGTCCAGGCTGGAGTTCAGTAGCACGATCTGGGCTCACTGCAACCTCTGCCTCCCAGGTTCAAGTGATTCTTCTGCCTCAGCCTCCGGAGTACCTAGGATTACAGGCACCCACCACCAAGCCTTGCTAACTTTGTATTTTTAGTAAAGATGGGGTTTCACCATATTGGCCAGACTGCTCTTGAATTCCTGACCTCAGGCAATCCACCTGCCTCGGCCTCCCAAAGTCCTAGGATTACAGGTGTGAGCCACAGTGCCTGGCCCTTATTTAAAAAAAAAAAATGTTTTTTTGAGACAGGTCTGGTACTGTTGCCCAGGCTGGAGTGCATTTTCAAGATCTGGGCTCACCACAGCCTTGACCTCCTGGGCTCAAACAATCCTCCCACCTTGGCCTCCCCAAGTACTAGGACTACAGGTGTGTACCCCAACACATCCAGCTAAGTTTTGTATTTCAGTAAAGACAAGGTTTTTCTATGTTGCCAAGGCTGGTGGAGTCCAACTCCTGAGCTCAGGCGATCTGCCTACTTCAGACTCCAAAAGTGCTGGGATTACAGATGGGCATTACCACACCTGGCTGTACTATCCTTTATGCTATGTGAACTAACGTACTAAGGTTTCCCTGAGATCTGTGAGCCATCCTAGAAAATTAATCAGACCTGAGGAGAGGATGTGGAAACCCCAAATTTATAGCTGGTCAGAAGTACATGTCATCACCTGGCTCTTGAGATGGACATCTGAAGTGGAAGGATCCTGCGGGACTGATCCCTTAGTCTGTGGGATCTGATGCTATCTCCAGGTAGGTGGTGTCAGGACTGAACTGAATTGTAGGACCCCCAGTTGGTGTCTGCTGGGGAAGTGCTTGGTGTATGGAGAAAAAACCCACACCTGGTGTCAGAAATGTTCTTTTTTGAGTGTACACTGGTGTGAGAGTGGAAGAGACCTCGTCTAGGAAGAGAGAAAATTTTCCTTATCTTTGCAAAATGTCACTGTTTGCCCTCATTATTCAAATGAAGAAAAAAACCCTTCAGCACATGCTGCTTTAACTTGGCATCTGTCCATCCCATGAAAGTCGTTAACGTCGCCCGCACCATGCTTGCCTGGACAGACAGGTGTTGTCTCTTAAGACCCTGCCCTCTACTGTTCCCTCCTTTATCCCTAATCATTCCTGTCCCACCTCTTCCTCCTCAAGTAGACACAAAAACATCTTCTATATCCTTAGCCCCAGCTTTCAACCAACCATCTTACTACACCCTGGAAATGTCTACATTGCAGAAATTACTTATGACCATGTTCTGTTTTCGCTTGTAAACTATGTATTTTTTTTTCTTTTTTTCTTTTTTTTTTTTCAGACAAAGTCTCCCTCTGTTGCCCAAGCTGAAGTGCAGTGGTACGATCTCTGCTCTCTGCAATCTCCGCCTCTGAGGTTCAAGTGATTCTCCTGCCTCAGCCTCCCAAGTAGCTGGGATTAAACTAACAGGTTTGGAAGGCTTCTGGATTACTGAACATGTAAAGGGTCCTGGAGGGTGGTGCTCCCAGAGAGGGCATAGAAGCTCTGTGCCCCTACCGCATACCTTGCCCTATGCATCTTCCATCTGGCTGTTAATCTGTATCCTTTGCAATATTTTTTATAATAAATGGGTAAACATAAGTAAAGTGTTTATCTGAGTTCTGTAAACCACTCTAGCAAAATGCTCAGACTTCAGGGGTCATGGGAACCCCAATTTATAGCCAGTATGTCAGAAGCATAGGTCACATCCTGGGACCTGCAACTGGCATCTGAAACGGGGGACAGTATTGTGGGCCTAAGCCCTTAACCGATGGGTTCTACTGCTATCTCCAGGCAGAATCAGAATGGCACTGAACTGTAGGACACCCAGTTGGTGTCTGCTGAAGAACTGCTTAGTGTGAGAGAAAAAAAGAAACCCACAGATCAGTGAGCGGTGTGTGTAAATGTAGAAAGAAAAACACCCTGGTTGTTTCCTATCTTTAAAACCGTTCATGACACACCATCATACTGTCACAACCTGCGCAATACACACTCGCTGTACATACTGACACACAGTCAACAGCATAAGCAAGAGTCACACACAGTCAAGGAAAACCGTTCACGTGGTCCCAAATGGCCACACACTTAATGCTGCTGTCCCAATCATGCACAACGTCACAGCCGGCTAGCGTCACACACACGCACACACGGAGTCGCGGGCGCACACCAACATATGGACAGACCCGCGCACCTAAACACACGTGCACAAAGAGACGCACACACAGACACACGTGCACACACACGTGCACACAAGAGACACACAAAGACACACGTGGGCACACAGAGATGCAAACACACACACGAGTTCACACAGAGACGCGCGCACACAGACACACACGCACGCGAACAAACACGTCTCCCCGGCGCCCCCTCCGGCTCCTGCAGCCTTGGGGTTCCTGCCCTACCACGGGCTCCTAGCTCCCTCACCGACTGCATCTCCCCGTCGGGTTCCGTCTGAGCCGAGGCCCCGCACCCAAACCGGGCAGCGGACCCATTACCCGGAGGCCCGCAGCCTGGCGAAGGAATTGGAACTCAAGAGTAGCCTCCGGGACCGAGCCCTCTAAGGAAGGCAGCCCGGGGCCCCGACAACCGTGGACGGAGCCAGGGTGAGTCACAGAACCAGACTAGACAGCTGGAGGCATCGTCAACGGAGGGTCCTTAAGAGACCCTGAACCCATTCACCCGGGCACCAGGGACTCTCCCAAAGCACGAATTCGGGCAGGTGGTAGCCTCGAGGCACTGAGGCTGCTTCTCCACCTAAATGCGCGGCGGACCCTGGGAAAGGTAGTCCAGCGCAAGCCATCCCTGGGAAATGTAGTCCTGCGCAAGTCACCGCCTAGATGCGCGGTAAACCTTGAGAAATGTGGTTCCGAGTCGGCGAGCGTCACAGGCGTGGAGCTTTCCGGGTCACAATGACTGTCCTGGCTTCGAGCCCGCCAGACAGGATGGTAGAATCCCCGGCCACAGCCCCTCGGCTTAGAACTGAGCCTCTTTCAGTCCGGGCGCGGGCTCGGGCTCGCGCCTGTAATCCCAGCACTTTGGGAGGCTGAGGCGGGCGGATCACGAGGTCAAGAGATCAAGACCATCCTGGCCAACATGGTGAAACCCAGTCTCTACTAAAAATACAAAAATTAGCTGGGCATGGTGGCGCGCGCCTGTGGTCCCAGCTACTTGGGAGGCTGAGGCAAGAGACTCGTTTGAACCCGGGAGGCGGAGGTTGCATGCTTTAAGTCAGTTTCATAAAAACTCTAAATGTGTTCTGTTAGACACATCTCAGGGATGTCTGAAATGAAGGCTGCCTGATGAGGAAAAAAAAGTTACTTTCTATAAAAAAACATTAGTCGGGAGTGGCGCACACCTGTAATCCCAGCTACTGGGGAGGCTGAGGCAGGAGAATTGCTTGAACCGGGGAGGTGGAGGTTGCAGTGAGCTGAGAGCCCGCCACTGCACTCCAGCCTGGGCGACACAGTAAGACTCTGTCTCAAAAATAAATAAATAACATACTCCTTTTTATCACAAATCTTCCACATCCTCTCCTTCCCTTTCATTCTAAGCAAATGACTCCAGCTGATCTTTTATTGAGAAAATAACAACTAACCAGACAGGAACTACTTTTAGTTTCCCCACTATCAGATTCTCAGATCTGTGTGAATTGGCACCTACATTCTCTCTTCCTTCCCCTCCAGATCGGAAGTATCCCAGTTCCTATTAAACACCAGATGGGCCAACAGCCTCCTCAATACTCTCAGCCTCTCAA
>CAUYQU010004957.1:0-65341 GCA_963574635.1 Cheracebus regulus
GGGGGTGGACCCCTTTTCTGTACAGGACCCTCTACTACTTCGCACAGCACGGGCCCCTACTGCGCACGGCCCACCTCTCTGCCCAGGTGACATCATGGGGTGGCCCCCTCGCTTGTGACTCACTTGATTATGTCTGCCCTACCACTAAGCCTGTAGATGATGATCTCACTCAGGACCCTGCCCCCTGCTTGTACCTAATAAATGCAGACGCTTCTGCGCGTTCGGGGCCTTGCTTGTCCCCACTCCTAAGTGGCGTGGCCCCCCGAATCCAGCTGCTCTTCTCCAGTTCTTCAGTGTCCTGTCTCTTTACTTCTCAGATCCCGCACCTCAGCACAGCATAAGGGACGCCCCACAACCCTGTGGGGCCGACAGCCCTACAGCACCCTGTCCCTGCCGATCCACCCCTCATGGAGGGGCACAGCACTGTAGCCTAAGAAGAAGCCCTCCTGAGCCCACTGCACACCCCATGGGGAGTGCCCTGCGTTCCTGCAAGACCCTTCCAGGATGGCACGAGGGGCAGGTCCCACTCCACGTCCCACCAGGTCATTGTCTGGGGCCAAGACCATCCGACACGTGGGGCTTCTTTGCAAGGGTTTGCTGCTTGTGGGCTGTGTCCCCCGGCCTCTGTGTCCCCCCTGGGCCTCTATGGCACCCTGGGCCTCTGTACCCCTCTGGGGCTCTGTGTCCCCCCGGACCTCTGTGCCCCCCCGGCCTCAGTGTCCCCCTGGGCTTCTGTTCTCCCCGGGCCTCTATGACACCCCGGGCCTCTGTGCCCCCCAGGACCTCTCTGCCCCTCAGGACCTCTCTGCCCCTCCGGCTTCTGTGCCCGCCTGGCCCTCTGTGCCCCATCTCGGGCCTCTGTGTCCAAGCCCCAACTTGGGCTTCAGCTTTCACAGGGAGGCACCACTGCACGACAGGGCTGCACTGAGAAATGTGTCGGGCGCTTTTTCCCCCGTGTGAACATCACAGTGTGTCGCACACACCTGGACACGGCAGCCTGGGTGACAGAGTGAGACTCTGTCTCAACAACAATGACAAAACACCACTAGAACCATTAAATCATTTTAGCCAGAACGCAGAACAGAAGGTCAGTTTCTGAAATCAGTTGTATTTCTGAATCCAGCCAATGAAGCCGTGACGTTAGAATCAAAACCCACATCATGGAGAGGTGCATGCGCTCCGGGCCTGCTAAAGACACCAGCCCTCCGCAAAGTGACCCATGCGGCCACACCATCCCCATCGAAATCCCAGCAGGACGTTCTGGAGGAATGCAGAAATTGTTCTAAGTTGTGCGGGTGCAGCTGTGGGCACCGTGTGGCCAGGGACCCCGTTGCTATGAGACTGCACCTCACAGCTGAGGACGCGTCACTGCACAGCTGACCGTGCCGTGAGAGTTTCTTCCTTAATGGTTTATAAAATGTGGGTGCGCCCCGTGGCCCGTGGTGAACTAGGTCAGGCGCAGCGTGGCTGGTGGTGTCTGCGCGTGGCGTGGTGAGCCCGGTTGGGCGCAGCGTTTGGTGACGTCTGCTCCCGGTGCGGGCGTGTGTAGCGGGTGGAGCGTGTGCTGGGGACTCTGGCAGCCTCCTGATGTCTCCCTCATTCTCTGAAGCTTCTTCACAGAGGAAG
This sequence comes from Cheracebus regulus, assembly GCA_963574635.1. Lineage (NCBI taxonomy): Eukaryota > Metazoa > Chordata > Mammalia > Primates > Pitheciidae > Cheracebus > Cheracebus regulus. The sequence continues at coordinate 1,627 of CAUYQU010004957.1, forward strand.
TTCCTCTCCGGACCCAGTGGAACACCCAGGCCCTTCTCGACATGTCTTGTGGGTACCGGGAGCCCTGCAGTCCCCTTAGGTCATGCAACGCAGGCTGGATTTGGGCGCTGGGGCACCCATGCCCACTGCGAGCTCTCCCTGCTCCCACACAGGCCGAGCTCGGTCAGGGGAGCCCTGGAGGTTTCTCTCCTTCCTCCAGCTGGGCCTCGCTTTCAGACGTGGTTCTTGGGGGTCAGTCGCACACCTGTGCTCTGCCCCGAAACTCAGGGGGCACTGTCGGGTCTCACAAGGTCCTGCCAGTTCCCCTCAACCGGCTGCAGGAAGGGCCGCGGCCCAGGAAGAGGGGGTGAGCGGCACAGCCCTGCACACTCCCCCTGCGGGCCATCTGCGGACGCCCCTCCGCCAGCGCGCCTTCGTGCTCCATAAAAGGCAGGGGGCTCCTGACCGCAAGAGCAACTGCCCGCCCTGCCGCGAGGCTGGCCGACCCCCGCTGTCATCGCCAGGGCAAAGGGGGCTGCTCAGCCCAGCGCCTTCCTTGGCTGAAGCCGCGGAACAGAGAATCCGTCTAGCTGGCTGACCGTGAGTTCACACGTCACCTGGGAGCCACCGCTCACCACAGCTCGCAGAGGCCGCAGCAGGCAGGCTGGACAGAGGGAGGCGCTGGGAGGGCGACATGCAGGGCGCAGGAACCTTCCCACACCTCAGCTCCTCCGTCCAGGAAGCACAGGACAGGCTCGGCCGCGCAGGGCTGGGGGAGGGCGGCTGCAAGGCGGCCTGAGGGGCTCTCCAGGGGACCTGGTCTCAAAACACATTCTTCACATGAACAGGCAAAGCAGGAGATCCCACTGTATGTGAATCACACTGTGCAGAGCTGACTGCTACCGCCTGGGGCGGCTCTTACGATGGAAGCTGCGGGTGCGAGACCGCCGGGAAGGAAGCCCTGCCAAGCCCCGCTCGGCCGCTGAGAAGGTGGGTTGCACGTGCGCCAAAATCTTGGGAAGGGGTGGCGACTGCGTGGGCAGGGACGGTCACTGTGTGTTTTCTCAGCCTTAGAAACGCATTCTCCAGCCAAACGATTTACAATAAAGTCTTTGAAATCAAAATAAATGACTGCCAAATGAAAAATTTCAATGAAAGTTTTTGAAGATAAAATCTCTCTCTTCTTTTTTTTTTTTTATTGAGATGGAGTCTCGCTCTGCGCTCCAGGCTGGAGCGCAGTGGCGCAATCTCGGCTCACTGCAGCCTCCGCCTCCCGGGTTCAAGTGATTCTCCTGCCTCAGCCTCCTGAGTAGCTGGGATTACAGGCGCCCTCCACCACATCCGGCTGATTTTTGTACTTTTAGTAGAGACAGGGTTTCACTGTGTTGGCCAGGCTGGTCTCGAACTCCTGACCTAGTGATCCACCCGCCTCAGCCACCCAAAGTGCTGGGATTACAGGTGTAAGCCACCGCGCCCGGCCCAAAGACAGAATTTCTAGAAATCTCCTGGAAGATGAGACCAAAGACACTGAGCTGAAAAACTAGAAGCAGTCGGAGACAGAACCACGCCAGGACGTCCACCATGCGACCCAGACTTCCCAGGGAAGAGGACGCAGAGGGAGTGGGGCATTTTGTTTGTTTGTTTGTTTTTGTGTTTGAGTCTCACCCCGTCAGCAGGCGCCAGGCTGGAGGGCCATGGCACGATCTCCGCTCACGGCAACCTCCGCCTCCCGGGTTCAAGCGATTCTGCCTCAGCCTCCCGAGTAGCTGGGACCACAGCTGCACACCGCCGCGCCCAGCTCACTTTTGTGTTTTTAGTAGAGACGGGGCTTCACCACGTTGGCCAGGACGGTCTCGATCTCTTGACCTCGTGATCCACCCACCTCAGCCTCCCAACGTGCTGGGATTACAGGCGGGAGCCACCGCGACAGAGCCGGGCGTTAAGTGATGTCGAAAACATCCCGGCCAAGGACGAAGACGCTCCTCTCAGGCAGGCGGCCGGGGCTCAGGCACACACTCACTCTCTGCCTCTTCTTTGGAAGCTACCAGAGGACGCATCTAAGTAAAATAAGGGTGTGCACCCACAAAGAGAAGCCGGCTGAAGGACAGCACAGAGGAGCTCCAAGTGACGCCTCGCAGCCGCAGCAGCTCACGCCTGCAATCCCTTTGGGAGGCCAAGATGGGAGGACCGCTTGAGGCCAGGAGTCTGAGGCCAGTCTGGGCAATATAGCAAAACCCCATCTCTACAAAAATAAATAAATACATACATAAATAACAGATTAGCTGGGCATGGAGCTATGTGCCTGTGGTCCAGGCTACTTCAGAGGCTCTGAAGCTACTTCCCGGAGCCCGGGAAGCGGAGGCCGCAGCAGGCTGGGATTGCACCTCTGCACGGCAGCCTGGCGACCAGATCTGTGCTCAAGAGACACAGGATCCTCATGCCAAGGGAAGAGGCCTCGGGGAAACACGCAGCATAAGGCTCTTGATTTCTCTCCTCATGAACTCTACAATACACTTGTCAAATTTTCTTGGCATTTTTAGCTGTGACCTTTCTGTTGGGATAGCACGGGATTTATAAGTTAATTTGGGGGAGAATGGACATCCCCATGCCATGAACCTGAACCCCACACAGCTCTCATGGCTGATTTGGGTTCCCTTTTTGTCACTTGTGAAGGTTTTGGCTTTCCTCGTGGAAGGTTGGGAGCTTCTTGTGAGTTTACTCCCAGGCGTTCGAGCGCTCGGCGGTCTGTGGCCCGGGGGCCGCCGGACGCTTTCTGTTTGCCTTGGCGACTTGCTCCCTGGCTGTGGTAACCCTCTGCTCCCCACGCCGTGCACGCAGGACCGCGTGACCCGCACTCGTGGCCTTGGCCCCGGAGGATTCCGTGCTGGCGTCGTCCTCTCCAGAGCCTCTCTGTTCTCTGCCACAGGAGACAGGCATTTTTCCAAGGGCGACATTCCAAGGATGCTCCCATCAGCCTGGCTCTCGGTGAGGAACACGGGCAGGGCTCCCGCAGGGCAGGCTCGGACGGGAAGGGCCGCGGCTGTCGGAAACGCTGGCCGCACAAGCTCAGCTGCCCTGGCCCACAGCCTGCCGGGCTGCAGACCCCTCTGACACCGTCCAGCAGTGTTTCTGGGGCTTCCCTCCCTTCTCAGGAGGATGTGGAGCCAGCACCATCGGGAGCAGCTGCAGGTCGTTGCCACGGCCTCACCGGTGGGTCTCCTGTGTTCTCCCACAGCTGTGGCTGCCCGGGGCACGGTGAGAAGGACCGGCAGAGGGCATGACTATCCTCGCTCCCGTCTTTGGTGGGGACGTTCCTAATGCTTCCAGGACAGTATGACGCTTGCTGTACGCATATGAGGGACAGTTTAACATCCAATTACTAGATTTTCTTCAATGTCAGTTTTTTTTGTGTGTTTTTTTTTTTTTTTGACATGAATCTCACTCTGTTGCCCAGGCTGGAGTGCAGTGGCACGATCTTGGCTCATTGCAACCTCCATCTCCTGGGTTCAAGCGATTCTCCTGCTTCAGCCAGGATCACAGGCATGAGCCACCATGCCCGCTAATTGTTGTATTTTTAGTAGATACAGGCTTTCACTATGTTGGCCAGGCTGGTCTCGAACTCCTGACCTCAGGTGATCCACCCACCTCAACCACCTAAAGCACTGGAATTACAGTGTGAGCCACCGTGCCCGGCCTGTTTATAATTTTTAAATTCTCCTTTTATCTGTGACTTTGTTACCTGTTACATTTCTAATGCTGATTGCTGTTTCCTGCCTTTTGTCAGGTAAATGCTTGTCTATTTTGTGAAAAACAAATGTGGGGTTTTCTCTTTCTCTTCTCCCAGTCTCTCTGTCTCTGTCTCTCTGCTCCTTCTGTCTCTGTGTCTCTGTGTCTTTGTCTCAGTGTCTCTCTTTGTGTGTCTCTGTCTCTGTGTCTCTGCAGTGTCTCTGTCTCTGTGTCCCTGCAGTGTCTCTGTCTTTGTGTGTCTCTGTGCCTCTGTCTCAGTGTCTGTGTTTCTGTCTCAGTGTCTCTGTCTCTCTGTCTTTGTCTCTCAGTGTCTCTCAGTGTCTCTGTCTCTGTGTGTCTGTCTCTGTGTCTCTGTCTCTGTGTCTCTGCGGTGTCTCTGTCTCTGTCTGTGTCTCTCCTCCTCTGTCTGCCCCCGTCCATCCCACCGCCGCACCATCTGCTGAAGCGCTCTCTACGCACAGTCAGGATGCAGGAAGTTTCCCAGATTTCATCCTCAGTGTCCCCTTCCCACTGGGAAACCCTCCTCGAGACCAGCTGTCCGCCCCCGGTGCTGTGAGGGAGGGTCCCGGCCTCCCGGCCCCCCAACGGGCTGCAGCCCTCACGGCTGCTCCCTCACCTGGACCCAGACTGCGGGCTCTCATGGGGCTTCTCCCCTGAGCCTCCACCCGGCAGCTGTGCAGAGACTGAGTTTCCTCCATGAATCCCAAACTTCCATCTTCCCAGGCGTAAATAACAGATGCCCGGACCCCAGTACCCCACCACGCCGTCAGACCCGCAAAGCACTTCCCAGCTTCCAGGGGCTGATGGCCCCTCCGGGGACTAGAGCACAGGCGGCCGCGCGCCCTCCGGGGACTAGAGCACCGGGCGGCCGCGCGCCCTCCGGGGACTAGAACGCAGGGCGGCCGCATGCCGGGGACTAGAGCGCAGGGCGGCTGCTGCATCTTGAAGAGCATCCAGAAAACAAACACCACTTGTTCCTTTTTTTTTTTTCGCACAGTCTCGCTCTGTGGCCAGGCTGGAGTGCAGTGGCGCGATCTCGGCTCGCGGCAGCCTCCACCTCCTGGTTCAGGGATCCTCCTGACTCAGCCTCCCTGGTAGCTGGGACCACAGGCGCACACCACGCCGGCTAATTTTCGTGGTTTCTGTAGAGATGGATCTTGGTATGTTGCCGAGGCTGGTCTCAAACTCCTGGGCACAAGCGCTCCTGGCACCTCAGCCTCCCGAGTGTTGGGGTCGCGGGTGGAGGGGCCTCACCTAGACGCCCTCCAGATGCTTTCAAGTGTTATGTTTCCTGTTTATCTATTCCATTCCTTCCATTCCGTCTTAAAAATTATCATTTTGTTAGAACTTGAGGATAAGTGGTCGGAACAACAGCGCGTTGTTTTTGTGGCGCGTCACTTAGGGCGGAAGCGGCGGTTTCTCAGGATTTGGCAACAAGGATTGTCGTAGCCTCCTTGCCTGCCATGTGGAACACCACAGACCCAGCGCTCACACAGGGACACCGGCTTCTCGGCTGTGGAGGCTGGAGTCCAAGATCCTGTGCCGGCACGGTGAGCTGCCCGAGGCCCCTCTGGGTCCCAGGCACCTGCCTTCCCGGGGCATCCTCACCCGGCGGGGGCCGGGGCGGAGGAGTGGGCACGCTCCGGCTGTGGCCCCTTTTCTCACAGTGCGTTACTATTTACCGCCATGGTCACCTGGAGCCTCTGATCACAAGGCCATGAATCTCCTTCTCACAAGCCTTCACGGCCTCACCTCAGCCTCAGCCACCTCCCAGAACCCCACTCCAGTCCCATCACGCCAGGACTCGGGGCCTGCACACAGGAATCTGGGGACACATTCAGTCCACAGCAAGGCTGTGTCCCGAGGAGCCGTGGGGGGGACTCTGGCCACACATCAGCCGGGAGAGGCCGGGAGAGGGCACCATGCGGGCAGGACGGACAGGCTCACCCAGGAGCTGCGGCGGCTGATGCCCACTTTCACCATGCTGTTTCGCTTTGTAATTTTCTTAGACTTCCAAATTCGTAGTGAAGTTGACCCAACGTGACGGCAGACAGGGTCTGAGGAGTTGGGTAGAGGAAGGAGATGGTCGCGCCCCGGGCCACGTGGCCCCACACGGGTGGGAGGTTCTGGAACGGCCCCCGGCAGCCCTTCTGCCGTGGGATGGCAACGCCAGGGGCAGGTTCAGTGGGCTCCCCGAGCTGCGCAGACCCAGAGGTGCCGCCGTCCAGCGCACAGGGCTGGCCTGGCCATGGCTCCCGGCCTCAGCCCAGAGAGCTTCTCCTGAATGCCCAGCAGGAACCCCTTCTGCGTCCACCCTAGGGGCCGCCCGAAGCTCTGGGTGTCTGCTGGGCTCTGTCTGCTCCTCCGGGAAGCAGCGGGCAACCCTCACCTTAGACACCCCATGCCTGTGTTGTGTGGCGTCTGCCCCTAACTGACTCTGACACACACACAGTCGATGTTTCTGTGGAGTTTGGGAGAATAAGATTTTTCACTGTACTGGGTCAAGACCTGTCCCACTCGGCGCGTTCCCCATGTGCTTCCAGTGTCTCTTCGGGAGGAGGGCTGCCAAAAGCTGCAGCTACCTGTGGGGAAGGTGAGTCAGGGAAGCTTTTCCCTGGTATTGCTGGGCTTACCCCTCTCGGGTCACCCCCAAAGGGACGGCCACCGCACCCCAGGTCACCCCCAAGAGGACAGCCCCCACATCCCAGCTCACCCACACAGGGACACCCCGTGCCCACCTCCCCCACCTGACATCAACATGAAGGCAGAGGCCTGACGGCATGTGCGACGTGTACCACTGGCAATCCTGTTTGAAGATTCCCGATCTCCCCAGCCTCGCCTCCCACAGTGAGGCGTCTGCCTCCCCAGGCTTCCCCGGAGGCCCGTCTGGGGCTGACCCAACAGACGCCCCCTCTCCCTGACCTCCAGATTTTATGCTTTTATTACTCAGAAAACACAGAAGAGGTGAGACACACCGCTCGTTCAGCCAGGAGCCTTTATTCACGCTCATCAGGCCCCGTGCACGGCGGGGCACTTTGCACCCCCGGCTGCTCATCGCCACTGAATTCCACAGATCTCCGAGCCCCAGAAGAGCAGCTGCGGGCAGGGGACGGCCCTAACCCTAGGGCCAGGAAGTGAACCTGGCCACAGCATCTCCTGTGCCAGCCCCGTGGGGGCAGGACAGCACCCCGAGGCCAACACCTCACTCAGCTCCCACCCAAGAGGGACGCCCGAGAGCTCTGCCACGCACCTGCTGCTGCTCCCAACACCCACGACAGGGCCTGCTGGAACCCGAGAGCTGTAAAGAAAGGGGCTGGGGCCTTTCACCCCACATGGGAGCTCTGGGCTCCAGCAAACACACACTCACACCCACACAGTGTTTTCGCTGACCCCACGGCTGCACACCGTTACCCTGTGGATCTCCCGTCAGGCCCAGCCACGGTTAGGGGAGGGAGGAGAGAAGCTGGGCTGCTCCTCCTCCGGGGCTGGTGAATCTGTTCCCTCTCCAGCCGACGACATCCAACCCCAGCTTCCACTGGGGCTGGTCCCAGGTCCCCTCTCCACGGCCCCCCAGGCTCTGATGGTCTCTGACCCGGTGCCCACACCCTGCGGGGTCAGTGCCTAGCCCAGGAGCCTTCTCTGTGGCCCCCACTTTATGCAATGGACGGTGAGGCGAGGCCTCTCGAAGGGGGTGCCCGGGTGCTCTGCCCTCGCCGTGGGTTCAGAGCCCACCTCTCATGCCTGTGGTCCTGGCCTGGTCACTGGGGTTCTCTGTGCCTTCGCTGTGGTACTGAGGAAGGAGACCCAGGCGTCTAGGATCACCCCTCCTTGACTTCTACACTGTGTTTCTTTCTTTCTTTTTTTTTTTGTATTTTTAGTACAGACAGGGTTTCACCATGTTAGCTAGGATGGTCTCGATCTCCTGACCTCGTGATCCGCCCGCCTCGGCCTCCCAAAGTGCTGGGATTACAGGCGTGAGCCACCGCACCCAGCCCCAACACTGAGTTTCAACAGAAGAAAAGGCTGGCCGACTGGCGCCTCCTGAATCACCTTCCTGTAAACGGCCAGCATGGTGGGGAGAATCTCTCCGGAAGACATTGTTTTGACTCCTCCATCCACCAAGACGCTTTCATATGTGATTTCTAAAGCTGTAAACCCAAGATCCTGTCACGTGTAATATCTGCAATGTAAGCCTATATAAAGGCAGAGCTTCTCTTGTTAAGGGAGCTGGGTCATTTAGACAAACTGTCGCCTGGCTCCCGCCGTGATAAGAATAATAAACTTCTTCCTTCCCAATTCGGCGTTTGAGGGGCGGTTTCTCGCGGCCGCTCCTGCTTCGTTACCCTGGAAGAGGCTTAGCCTCCACCCACCCAGACTCAGCAGGTCCCGGCCCGGTCGCTGGGGCTCCATGTGACGTCGCTGTGGTGCCCTGGAGGAAGCTGAGCCTCCCACCCGGCCCCAGCAGGGGCAGGCACTGGGCCAGGATCCCGGAGCGGCGGATGCAGCGGTGGGGACTGTCCTCCCTCAGCTGGATGCAGCACTGGCTCTTACACTCGCCGTGACTGCCACAGAAGTCGCCATCTGGCTGGGGATCAGAGGCACCGTCTCCAATGCCCTTGCCCTCCATCTGCCCAGGTGCCCACAGCTCACCCGCCCTCATCCAGCCACCACCCACCCCAGTGCCCACAGCTCACCCGCCCTCTATCTGCCCAGGTGCCCACAGCTCACCTGCCCCCATCCACCCACCACCCACCCCAGTGCCCACAGCTCACCCACCCTCCATCTGCCCTGGGTGCCCGCAGCTCACCAGCCCTCATCCACCCTCCACCCACCCCGGTGCCCACAGCTCACCCACCACCCACCCCACTGCCCACAGCTCACCCACCCTCCACCCACCCTCCACCCACCCCAGTGCCCACAGCTCACCTGCCCTCCATCAGCCCCGGGTGCCCGAAGCTCACCTTGCGCCAGGGCACGCACTGAAGGAAGATGGTTTGGGGCATGCAGAACTCCTGCGGACTATAGCTGCTGCGGACGCAGCAGTGGCTCTGGCACTCTGAGTTGCGGAGGCAGCTGTACCCGTTGGGCTAGGGACAGGAGATGACTCGTCCCTGCACCCACCACCCACTCCCTGGCTCTTCCAGGGCAGGTAGGAGGGGCCCCCGGTGGTCTCGCTCCTCCGCCCCCGCCCCCAGCCCCACACGCACCTTCCGCCAGGGCAGGCACCTCAGCAGGATGGTCTTGGGGCTGCAGTGCTTGCTGGGGTCCAGGCTGTCGGTGGTGCAGCAGTTGCTCTGGCATTCCTGGTTGCTCCTGCACACCTCCCCGATGCCCTGAAATGCCACTCACTGGCTTACTCACCTGCTCCGGCGCTCAGGAGGGGCCTTCCCTCTCCCTGCTCCCCTGTGTCACCATTCTTCACACTTGGGTTCCCTGAGAAGTTTCTGGAACAAACCCAGACCTCGGTGGCTCTGGAGGGTCTGTGCTGGGGGCCGGGCCGAGAAGGGAAGGCCTGCCAGGAGCCACTTGCATGGGGTAAACCAAGGCACCGACGGCAGGGACGCAGCAGCAGAGCGTGGGCGAAGCTCTAGGGCCAGCCCAGTGCCCGGCGCCTTACAGAAGAAACAGGCTCAGAGAGGGTGAGCAGGGCGCCCAGGATGGCACCGCCAGCAGAGGCAAGCCGAGAGCCAGGCCCACCCCTGCGGCCACAGCTAGTAGCCACCCCCACCCACATACACAGAAGGCACCGCGTGCGTGTGACCTCTGGTCTTGTGGCTGTGTCTACTGGCATTACTGCTTTCAACCCTAACTCTGAATTTTAAGATAATCACAGTAATCTCATTGCCTGTTAACATAAATAACAACGTTTTATTAAAAATGAGTATACTTTCTGGCCGGGCGCAGTGGCTTATGCCTGTAATCCCAGCATTTTGAGAGGCCGACGCAGGCGGATCACGAGGTCAGGAGTTCGAGACCAGCCTGGCCAACATGGCGAAACCCCGTCTCTACTAAAAATACAAAGTGTAGCCGCGTGTGGTGGCGACGCCCATCATCTCAGCTACTCGGGAGGCTGAGGCGGGAGGATTGCTTGAACTCGAGAACTTGGGAGGCGGAGGTTGCAGTGAGCTATGATTGTGCCACTGCACTCCAGCCTGGGCGACAGAGCGAGGCTCCATCTAAAAAAATTAATACATTAACAAAATAAAAAATAAAAATGGGCACATTTTCAAAAACAAGTGCACGACAGCGCAGCTCCCACGTGGCCGTGCTCCTTCCTGCCTGGTTGGCCGTGGCAGCTGTGGCCCCAGGTGCTCCGGGTGCTGGTGCCGCCCCACAGCCTCAAGTGTGCTTGGGCAGCACAGCGGGTATGTGGCCAGGAAGGCGAGCGTGGCCTCGGGGAGGCTTTCGCCCAGGAAGACGCTTCATGCGGCTTTGAGAGTGCACTGACAGAAGGTGGCAGCTCCTGGGTGTGGGGCCTGTGGGGCGTCAGGGGAGGCCGGCACCCACCTTGTGGGATAGGTGCACTTGCTTCTTCCATGGCCTGTGCCCCGCCAAGGACTCCAGCAACAGCAACAGCAGCAGCAGCAGTGGCAACAACATCCACACTGGGATGGCCATCGGGCACATGTGCCTATGAAGACCCAGGGTCCCGTGGGAGTGTGTCCACCCAGCCTCCGAGACCCAGGGTCCCTGGGAGTGTGTCCACGCCTGCCTCTGAGACCCAGGGTCCCATGGGAGTGTGTCCACCCAGCCTCCGAGACCCAGGATCTCGTGGCAGTGTGTCCACGCCTGCCTCTGAGACCCAGGGTCCCGTGGGAGTGTGTCCACCCAGCCTCTGAGACCCAGGATCTCGTGGCAGTGTGTCCACGCCTGCCTCTGAGACCCAGGGTCCCATGGGAGTGTGTCCACCCAGCCTCCGAGACCCAGGGTCCCATGGGAGTGTGTCCACCCAGCCTCTGAGACCCAGGATCCCATGGGAGTGTGTCCACCCAGCCTCCGAGACCCAGGGTCCTGTGGGAGTATGTCCACCCAGCCTCTGAGACCCAGGGTCCTGTGGAGTGTGTCCACGCCTGCCTCTGAGACCCAGGGTCCCGTGGAGTGTGTCCATGCCAGCCTCCGAGACCCAGGGTCCCGTGGGAGTGTGTCCACCCAGCCTCCGAGACCCAGGGTCCCGTGGGAGTGTGTCCACGCCTGCCTCTGAGACCCAGGGTCCCATGGGAGTGTGTCCACCCAGCCTCCGAGACCCAGGGTCCCGTGGAGTGTGTCCACCCAGCCTCCGAGACCTGGAGTCCCATGGAGTGTGTCCACGCCTGCCTCTGAGACCCAGGGTCCCGTGGGAGTGTGTCCACTCAGCCTCCGAGACCCAGGATCTTGTGGCAGTGTGTCCACGCCTGCCTCCGAGACCCAGGATCCCCTGAGAGTGTGTCCACGCCAGCCTCCGAGACCCAGGATCTCGTAGCAGTGTGTCCACGCCTGCCTCTGAGACCCAGGGTCCCGTGGGAGTGTGTCCACCCAGCCTCCGAGACCCAGGGTCCCATGGGAGTGTGTCCACCCAGCCTCCGAGACCCAGGGTCCCGTGGGAGTGTGTCCACCCAGCCTCCGAGACCCAGGGTCCCGTGGGAGTGTGTCCACCCAGCCTCTGAGACCCAGGATCCTGTGGAGTGTGTCCACCCAGCCTCTGAGACCCAGGGTCCCGTGGGAGTGTGTCCACCCAGCCTCTGAGACCCAGGGTCCTGTGGAGTGTGTCCACGCCAGCCTCCGAGACCCAGGGTCCCGTGGGAGTGTGTCCACCCAGCCTCCGAGACCCAGGGTCCCGTGGGAGTGTGTCCACCCAGCCTCCGAGACCCAGGGTCCCGTGGGAGTGTGTCCACGCCAGCCTCCGAGACATAGGATCTCGTGGCAGTGTGTCCACGCCTGCCTCTGAGACTCAGGATCTTGTGGCAGTGTGTCCACCCAGCCTCCGAGACCCAGGGTCCCGTGGGAGTGTGTCCACCCAGCCTCCGAGACCCAGGGTCCCGTGGAGTGTGTCCATGCCAGCCTCCAAGACCCAGGGTCCCGTGGGAGTGTGTCCACCCAGCCTCCGAGACCCAGGGTCCCGTGGGAGTGTGTCCACGCCTGCCTCTGAGACCCAGGGTCCCGTGGGAGTGTGTCCACCCAGCCTCCGATACCCAGGGTCCCGTGGAGTGTGTCCACCCAGCCTCCGAGACCTGGGGTCCCATGGAGTGTGTCCACGCCTGCCTCTGAGACCCAGGGTCCCGTGGGAGTGTGTCCACCCAGCCTCCGAGACCCAGGATCTTGTGGCAGTGTGTCCACGCCTGCCTCCGAGACCCAGGGCCCCGTGGGAGTGTGTCCACGCCAGCCTCCAAGACCCAGGATCCCGTGGGAGTGTGTCCACGCTAGCCTCCAAGACCCAGGGTCCCGTGGGAGTGTGTCCACGCCTGCCTCCGAGACCCAGGGCCCCGTGGGAGTGTGTCCACGCCTGCCTCGTCCTGCCCAGCACCTGGCGCTGGCATCCCTGCTCCCTTCCCTTCCCTTCCTGCTCTTTTGCAAGATAGACTTTTTAAAAAGATGGACTTTATTTTCTAGAGCAGTTTTAGGTTTACAAAAAATGTGCAGAAAATAGAATTCTCATATGCCCACCTTCTTTCCCCTGCCTCAGTTTCGCCTATTATAAACATGCTACACTCGTGTGGTGCATTTGTCACCATTGATAGACCCTCAGGGACTCGCTATCATCACCCGGAGTCCACAGCTCACTGTGGGAGGTTCGGGTGTGTCCCACTGTGGGCCTGGGAGTCCACGGCTCGCTGTGGGAGGCTTGCGTGTGCCTGCCGCGGGCCTGGGTGAATGTGTTCTCACGGAACCATTTCAGTGCCCTGCAGAGTGGATCCGATGCCCTAGAAATCCTCCATGCCCATCTGCCCCCTCCCCCCACCCAGCTGCTGACAACAGCCGAGCTCCTCACTGTCCCCATCATTTTGCCTTTTCCAGAATCCCGTTTGGTTGGAATCAGCCAGTAGCCTTTTCAGGTCAGCTCATTTCACTGAGTAAACGGCAATTTAAGGTTCCTCCGTGGCTTTTCGTGGCATAATGACTCATTTCTTTTTAGCACTGAATGGAAAACGGATTTGTTTTAACACAATGGATTTTGGGCTTTTTCGCTGCCTGACCGCCACCTTGGGCCGCACACCTGCTCCCAGGAAGGGCCTGTCCCAGTCAGCTTCACCCTGTCATCGCAGTGTCCCCATGTGGCTGAAGTTGACATCTACGACGTGAAGGAGGAGATTTACAAACTGGCCTGACTCCTTCACAATTCAGTGTGATCCTGAGAGACTCACATGGTGTTGCACAGGTGCGTTTTGTGACAGGCAGTAAAATCTTAAGAATTCTTAAGTCTAAGGGACTTGCTCCTGATCTCCCTGAAGATCGCTGCCATGTAATTAAGAAAGCTGCTGCTGTTCAAAACCATCTTGAGAGGAACAGAAAGGACAAGGGTGTGAAATTCTGTCTGATTCTGACAGAGTCGGATTCACCGCTTGGCTCAATATTATAAGACCAAGCGAGTCCTCCCTCCCAACTGGAAATATGACTCATCCGCAGCCTCTGCCCCGGTCACATAAGTCTAGGTACTCAGGCAATAAAATAATTGTTTAACAACAGAAAAAAAGGATTTTGAAGAAGCCTTTTCCCAGCGGACGACGGTGCCCTGATGAATTTGAACACGAGCACCTGCTGTGAGTGGGAGGAGACTTGCCCTGGGGTCCTCCTGGAGGGGCCCCTGCTGCCCAGCCCGGAAGCCACGAGGGCATCAGACAAGGCAGCGGCATTGCCCTGCGTGTGGCTAGCGGCCGGGGCATGCTCACTGTGAGCCTCACGCCCGACGGCACCGCCCCTACCACGGTGAACAGCCCCCCTCTTGCACTTCTGGGTGCTGCCCAGTTCATGAATCTTTGCTCAAACTGTTAAAATCATTTTGTCTAAAGTTTTTCTCTTAACAGGAGGTCACCAAGAAGTTCCATGTTGGGCTTCAGGACTCACTTTTGTCCTGCGAGAATGAACACACAGACACCACAGAGGCCACGTGTAGACATGAGCCCTCGTGCATTCGTGGTGGATGGCCACGGGGAAAGGATGGGCTCTGGCCGCAGCCCGCGGCTGCCTGCCAGGGAGGCTGCGGCAGCACCTCTGTATCCACCAGCCCCACGCAGCCAGGACCCGGTCAGTGACCCCACTTCCAACTCCAGACCAGCCAGAGGAACCCACATATACCCCCACCACGGGCTGCCCCTCCCCCACACCCTTTGCAGGGACAGCCAAGCCCCAGCACAGCTGCACCACACAGCAGTCCCTGCAAAGGGTCAGGAGCTGGAGGGGCAGGGGAAGAACAGAGGAATGGATTTGACTTCCCTCACGGGAAGTCAAAGGTCCAAGGTCTCGGGTGCCTCTCGCCCCTGATCCCGGAGCCCCAGCCCCAGACAACTGAGTCATGTCAACACTTTCCAGATGAATGGACATCATAGCAAACCTATTAAGTGGCACCTTCTTTAGAGAAGGGGCCTTGCTCTGGAGTGCAGTGGCATAGTCACAGCTCACGGCAGCCTCAACCTCCTGGGCTCAAGTGATCCTCCCAACTCGACCTCCTGAGGAGTGGGAATGACAGGTGTGAGCCACTGTGCCCAGTTTTAAACATAATTTTCCATATAACTACATAGAAGCAAAATGGAATCACAACCAGAACATTTTTAAACTTGCAGTATCCTTTCTGTCCTTGGAACCAGGAAACATTCTTTCCTGGTCTCAAACCTTTTCACAGGGCCTTGAAAAATTCACAGGCCTGGTTTCCAAACTGAGCACGATGTACCCGACAGATCAAATGGCCCCGCTCAGCCCAGGAACAGGCAGCTGCCTGCCCGAGGAAAGTCCAGTGTCTAAAAGGCCACAGGTCACCGCCATTCACAGTGGCGTCCTCCACAACGGCCGGAAGGTGGAGGAGTGAAGAACACAGTGTGTGACATGTGTGTGCAGAGGGCCATCGGCCGCCCGGAAATGGAAGGCAGCTCAGACTCGGGTGCGGCACAGTCGGAAGCTCAAATGCCACTGAATCCCACGTGTGGGGTCCCTAGAGCCGCCAAACCCATAGAGACAGGCAGTCAGTGTGACAGTGGTGCCCAGGCTGGAGTGGGGGAGTGGTGTTTAATGGGGTGTGTGGGGCTAGAGTAGGGTGAGTGGTATTTAATAGGGTGTGCCGGGCTGGAGTGGGGGGCGTGGTGTTTAATGGGGTGTGCCAGGCTGGAGTAGGGTGAGTGGTATTTAATGGGGTGTGCTGGGCTGGAGTGGGGTGAGTGGTGGGTGTTTAATGGGGGATGCCAGGCTGGAGTGGGGGGCGTGGTGTTTAATGGGGTCCGCGGGGCTGGAGTGGGGGGCGTGGTGTTTAATGGGGTGTGCCAGGCTGGAGTGGGGGGAGTGGTGGGTGTTTAATGGGGTGTGCCAGGCTGGAGTCGGGGGAGTGGTGTTTAATGGGGTCCAATCTACGTTGGGGAGAATCAAGTTCTGGAGATGGAGGCAGTGGCCATTCCGCAGCTGTATAAATGTGCTTCATGCCACTGAACTGTGCGCTTAAAAATTGTTAAAATGGGGGGCCGGGCGCTGCGGCTCATACCTGTAATCCCAACACTTTGGGAGGCTGAGGCGGGCAGATCACTTGAAGTCAGGAGCTCGAGACCATCCTGGCCACCATGGAAACCCCATCTCTACTAAAAACACAAACATTAGCTGGGCATGTTGGTGGGTGCCTGTAATTTCAGCTGCTCAGGAGGCCGAGGCAGGAGAATGGCTTGAACCCGGGAGGTGGAGGCTGCAGTGAGCTGAGATTGCGCCATTGCGCTCCAGCCCAGGCAACACAGCGAGACTCCATCTCACAAAAACATTGTTAAAATGGTCAACTTTATGTTAAGTGTATTTACCGTGATAAAAGCAAAGGCCGCAGGCAGACCTCATGAGTGTCCTGGAGGTGGAAGATCATTATTTTCAAGTGTTTTACACATGGGGTCTCTATTCCAGGGCATTTGCTTGGAAATCTCTGGAATCAGACACTTCTTTAGGTTCCTACAGTTATCAGTATCTCGCTTGTTTCCACAGCAGCTCAAGCAGCTAAGTAGGAAGCCTGATGCTAAATCTGGTCAAAGACATGACACATCCCCGTGAATCATCTGCAGAGCCACAGCTTCCATGTTTAAGGATAAGCCCCTGGGGTTGGTGCTGGAAACCCTGCTCCGACTCCTGTCCGCCTCTGCAGGGGCCCGGGCACCTGGCCGGTGGGGTCATGCCCCCAGGGCACCCTGGCCGAGGGCAGAGCCAGCTGCACTGCAGGGTCGACCCTGGGCTCTCGGCCGTGTGTGCCCTGTCAGGACTCACACACAGAAGACAGCGTGCGGGTGCTCACGCGGCCGGGCCTCCTTGCTGAGAACATCCTGGCTGGCTGACAGCTGCTCGCACGTCCAGCGGCCCTACCTGCTCTCCCCAGGTCCCAGCGGCTCTGCTTTGCAGACGTGAGGCGGCCAGGCTGCAGCTTCCACACCTGATGCCAGCCCCAAAGCAGAGCACACGCAGGATGCCAGGCAGCCTGGGCGGCACGCTGGCACCGTCGCAGCCCGCCTCTTCTTTCTCCTTCCTGCTTCGCCTTCAGCTCCCCGCCTGAGAGGCTGCGTGTAGGCGCCTGGTCAGGGACCAAGCCCGCAGTGCTACTGACTCCCGACCACATGAGAAGCTGGACGCCGCCGCCCGCCTCTGCAGCCAGTTGCTGGGACAGTTGGGGCTCGATGTCCCTGCCTTCCCCCCCGGACTTCCAACTCAGGACCAAGCAGAGGACGCCAAAGACGCCCTCTCACCAACCGCAGATATCTCACTTTCCACCTGCGGCCCCTGCCCTCCCCACAACAATCTCCGGACCTGTGCCCACCCCCTGCCAGCCTCAGGGTGGGGACTCCCAAGCTCCGAACTCAGAGCCTGGCCTTGCTCTCGCCTGGGTGGTCTCATTTCCACAGCCATCTGCTCACGCAGTAAACATGCATGGGCTGTTTGCTCATCGTTTATTTGTGATTGGCCATGTGCCTGGTGCCCTGGCAGGCTGGGGGGAGCAGGCGGTGCCCTGCTATCGACCTGGCGTTCTCGATCCAGTGCGAGAGCTGGGCCTGAGGACAAACACTGCGAAGAGCGTGCTGCATTGTTGGGGCACAACGGAGCTGCCAGGGGACACTGCACAGCAGGATGTCAGGGAGACTTCACAGAGACACCAGCACAACACCTGTGGCCAGGAGCGCGGCCCAGTGGGGGATGGGAGAGCGAGGAGAGCGCCAGGCAGGGGAGGAGTGGCGGGACACAGCCCAGTGTCTGGGGAGCAAAGGCGGGGAGGGGGACACTGGAGAGGGCGGGAGAAGCCAGCCCTGGAGCGTGAGCGCCAGGCATGCTGCCCCTTCTAACGCTGGGGTCATTAAAGGGGTCTGGGGTGGGAAGCTCCTGAGTGTGTGGTGGCCTCTGTAATGGGCAGAGAGGCTGGAGGTGAGAGGAGCCTGGCAAGAGTGTGCAGACCTGGCAGCTGGAGGGGATGGGAGGCCGAGTCAGGCGGGACTGTGGGGACAGGGAGGGGATGGGAGGCCGAGTCAGGCAGGGCTGGGGGACAGCGAGCAGGGAGAAAAGGCAGGGAGGAGCAGTTGGGACCCGAGGGGCGTGAATGTGGGGAGCAAGCGTGGGAATCCAGAGCAAACCCCCCGGCTTTGGCGGCAGGAATGAGGGATACATGTGTCCAGTCTAGAGTCGCATCTCCACTGTGAACCACCAGAAAACAAAGCACCCCAAGTCTCAGTGGCCCAAAAAGATGGCTTGTGATGGTGGCTGCCATCTGTGGGCTGACTGTGCTCAGCAGGGCGGTCCTCACATGTCTCGCTCAGGCATCAGCTTTCAGGTAAAGTGGCGAGGCTGCCGAAAATTACCTGAAGACTCAACGGGACTGTGTGCAAGGTGTCTCCTTCCCTCCTGCATCTGGTGCCTGGAGGAACCCCAACGGCTGAGAGCCCATCAGCTCTTCTCCTCTTCACATGGCCCCCCATGTGCCTCACAACGTGGTGGTCCCAGGGTGGCTGACGCCTTCCCCAGAGCAAGAGCTCCAGGAGGATCTGCAAGGATCTGAGCTACCCAGAGGTCACACAGCATCACCTCAACCACATTCTCCTAGCCAAAAGTGAGTCCCAGAGAGAGCTCAGGATCCACGTAGGAGGAAATAAACGGAGAATTACCTAAGCCAGGGCTGTGCGCTCGAGTGGCCAGTGGAAGCCAAAGAGTGAGCAACCATCCTCACCCAAGGAAAGCGTGTAGGGCGAGAGGCAAAGGGAGGTAGGGTGGGGAGGGAAGGAGGGGGGACAAGTTTTTTGGAGTGATGAAAATACCCTAAATTTAGATCATGGTGGAGTTTGCACAATCCTGTAATTATGCTAATAACAATGAATGTGCACTTTACATGGGTGAATTGTATAATATGTGAATTATATCTCAGATATGTCATAAAATTTTTTAGCGAGAAAGGCTTTAAACAAATCAATCTGTCCATGTATAGAAAATGTCCACAATAGGCAAATCCATAAAAACAGAAAGTAGATTTGTGGGAAACAACCTAACTGCTCATTGATGGATAAAGTGCGGTGCGTCCACGCAACAAAATACTATTCAGCCTTAAGAAAGAAGAGAGTGCAGCCCGTGCGGTGCTCATGCCTGGAACCCCAGCACTTTGGGAGGCTGAGGCAGGCAGATCACGAGGTCAGGAGTTCAAGACCATTCTGGCCAACATGGTGAAACCCTGTCTCTACTAAAAATACAAAAATTAGCCAGGAGTGGCAATGTGCGCCTTCAACCCCAGCTACTTGGGAGGCTGAGGCAGGAGAATCACTTGAACCCGGGAGGTGGAATTTGCAGTGAGCCAAGATGGCGCCATTGCACTCCAGCCTGGCCGACAGAGTGAGACTTTGTCTCAAATAAAAAAATAAAGAAAGAAGAGGGAGAGAATGCCACCATATGCAACAACATGCGTGACCCTGGAGGGCAGTATGCTGTGGGACAAGCCGGGCACAGAAACACAAATGCTACATGATTCCATTTGCAGGAAGAATCTAAAATAACTGAACTTGGTTCACACCTGTCATTCCAACACTGTGGGAGACCAGGGAGAGTGGATCGCTTGAGTGCAGGAGTTCAAGACACGGCAAACCCTGTCTCTACGCAACATACAAGAATAAGAAAGTAGCTGGGCGTGGTGGTGCACGCCTGTCGTCCCAGCCACTCGGGAAGCTGACGTGGGAGGATAGCTTGAATCCAGGAAGCGGAGGCTGCAGTGAGCCAAGACGGTGCCATTGCACTCTAGCCTGGGCAATGGAATGAGACCCTGTCTTGAAAAGAAAGAAAAAGAGAAAGAGAAAGAGAGAGAGAGAGAGCGAGAAAGAGAGAGAGAGAGAGAAAATATAACTGACTTAGCAGCCCTAACAGCTTCCAGTGTATTCCTTAGGGTTTTCCATATACAATATCACACCTTCTGCATATCAAGATGAGCGTACTTCTTTTGCAGTTTTTCTGAATTTATTACCTACTTGTTATAACTAGAATTTCAGCAAAATACTGAATAGAAGTGGCAAGAGAGAACACTCTTATCTTATTCCTGAGTTCAGGGAAAAGGCATTTATTCTCTTCACCATTCAAAATTATGGCAACGGGGGATGATGGCTCGCACCTGTGATCCCAGCACTTTGAGAGGCCCATGTGGGAAGGGCACTTGCGCCCAGGAGTTTGAGAGCAGCATGAGCAATGCAGGGAGACCCCATCTCTACCAATAAATAAATAAATAGCCAGATAGCCAGGCATGGTGTCTCACACCTGTAGTCCCCGCTACTCAGGAGGCTGAGGTGAGAGTATTGCTTGAGCCCAAGAAGTGGCGATTGCAGTGATTGCACCACTGCACTATAGCCTGGGTGACAAAGCCAGGTACTATCTAAAAAAAAAAAAAATGTTGTCACTTGAGCACAGTGGCTCATGCCTGTAATCCCAGAACTTTTGAATGCCCAGGTGAGATCACCTGAGCCCAGGAATTCGAGACCAGGCTGATGGGCAACACAGTGAGACTGTCTCACAAAAAGTTTAAAAAGTAGGCTAGCGTAGTGGCACATGCCTGTGGCCCCAACGTCTCAAGAGGCTGAGGCAGGAAGATCACTTGAGCACTGGAGCCCTGGACGTCAAGGCTGCAGTGAGCTGGGATTGCACACTGCGCTCAAGCCTGGGCAACAGAGTGAGATCCTGTCTCAAAATTATGTTGTCAAACTCATAGACGTAGAAAGAATGGCAGCTGCCAGAGGCTGTGGTGAAGGCAAGAGGGAGTTGCTCCCTGACGGACACAAAGTTTCAATCATGCAGAATGAGTATGTTCTAGGTCTGCTATACACTTTCATGCCTGTAGTTAACAATACTGGATTGTTCAATTAAAATTTTGTTAAAAGGGTGGATCTCATGTTAAATGTTTTATTACAATAAAAAATAAATTTTAGGAAGAAATGTTAACTCGGTTTTTTTGCAGATATCCTTTAACAGGTTGAGGAAGTTCCTTTCTGTTCCTAATTTGCTAAGTGTTTTTGAAGAGGTATTGGGTTCTGTTAAATGCCTTTTCTGCATTTATTGAGATGATCATGTGGGTTTTGTCCTTTATTTTATTCCTGTGGTGTATGATGTTATTACTTGGGGATATTAAGCCAACCTTGCATTCTTGAGATAAATCCTGCTTGGACGTGGTGTGTAATACTTTTTATGTTGCTGGATTTGGTTCAAAAATATTGTGTTGAGAATTTGTGCATCTATAAGTGGTATTGGTCTATATTTTTCTTTCCTTATGATGTCTTTTTTTTCTTCAGGGTAATACTGACCTCATAGAATGAGTTAAGAAGCATTCTCTCCTCTTCCAACTCTTCTAACTTCAAAAGTTAAAACTTTTAAAAGTTAACATTTAAAGAAAAATTAACACTAATTCTTTTTAAACTCTGCCAAAGAAATTCACAAGGGAACACTTCCTAACCAATTTTATGAGGCCAATATCAGTATACCCGATAGCAAAGCCAGACACAGATAATACAACAGCAACAACAACAACAACTATATGTTACGAATAAAAATCTTCAACAAAATAATAGCAAACTGGGTCAGGCACAGTGGCTCATGTCTGTCATCCCAGCACTTTGGGAGGCCGAGGCGGGCGGATCATTTAAGGTCAGGAGTTCGAGACCAGCCTGGCCAACATGGTGAAACCCCATCTCAACTAAAAATACAAACATTAGCCAGGCGTGGTGGTGGGCGCCTGTGATCCCAGCTACTCAGGAGGCTGTGGCGGGAGGATCACTGGAGTCTGGGAAGTTGAGGCTGTCGTGAGCTGAGATCACACCCCTGCACTAAGCCTTGGTGACCGAGAGATACCATGACTCAAAAAAATCAAAACTCAGCCAGGGGTGGCGGCTCAAGCCTGTAATCCCAGCACTTTGGGAGGCCAAGGCAAGTAGATCACCTGAGGTCGGGAGTTTGAGACCAGCCTGGCCAACGTGGAGAAACCCCGTCTCAACTAAAAGTACAAAATTAGCCGGGCGTGGTGGTGCAGGCGTGCAATCCCAGCTACTCGGGAGGCTGAGGCAGGAGCATCGCTTGGACCCGGGAGGCGGAGGCTGCAGTGAGTGCAGATCGTGCCAGTGCACTCCAGCCTGGGCAACGAAGCAAAACTCTGTCTCAAAAAATAAATAAACATAAAATAAAAATAACAAAGAACAAAGGTGGAGAACTCACACTTCGCAGTCTTAAAACTTACTGTAGCACTACAGTAACGAAGACCCTGTGTTCTTGGTACAAGGACATTTACGTGGAACAGAAATGTCCAGAAATAACCTCTGTGTGGGTTTCAGTTCATTTGGTGTTGCTACAGCAGATACCTGAGACTGGGTAGTCCGTAAAGAAGATACTTTTATTTGGCTCCCACTTCTGGTGGCTGGAAAGGTGAAGACGGCACCTGCATCCGGCGAGGTCTGCAAGCGGCTTCAGCTCATGGCCAACGGCGAGGCAGCCGCTGCAGGCAGAGGACTCCCGAGAGCAGAGGGTGGGCTCTTCTCCACAACCCGTTTTCCTGGAGACCAATAGAGGCAGAACTCGGTCGCCCCCAAGGAGGGCATTAACTTGCAAATCCCATGAGGGATTTATCCTGAGGCCTAGACACCTCCCGCCAGGCCTGTCCTCCTAACACTGCAGCCGCAGGGATCAACTTCAGCGTCAGCTTTGGAGGAGGCGAACCCCCAGAGCACGGGAGCACCGACGGCCAGCTGACTCCCAGCAGGGAAGGAGGGTCTCCAGCAGTCAACAGCTAAACAGAGGAGCGAAAGCCGGAAGCCCTAGACAAGAACGCAAACGTGACTCTCCATGCCTTTGGCGATGGCCGCGGATTCTTAAAGCGACACCAGGAGCCAGGGCAACATAATGAGGCCACGTGTCTTCATAAGATGAAAAATAAGAAAGCCACGCACGGTGGCATGTGCCTTTGGTCTCAGCTGCTCAGGAGGCTGAGGGGGGAGGATCACTTGAGCCCAGGAGGTCGAGTCTGCAGCAAGCCACGAGGGCAGCACTGCACGCCAGCCTGGGCCCCATCTGAAAAACAAAAACAAAAACACCAGAAGCACAAGCAACAAAGAAAAAAATAGACAAATCAGACTTCATTAACATTAAAAACGTTATACATCGAAGGACATTATCGAGAAAGTAAAAAGATCATCTACAGAGTGGGAGAAGATATTTTCAAATCATATATTTGATAGGCGTCTAGTATCGCAAAATATTGATTTTTTTTTTTTTTTTAAGACAGAGTCTCACTCCATCGCCAGGCGCCAGGCTGGCGTGCAGTGGCACAATCTCGGCTCACTGCAACCTCCACCTCCCGGGTTCAAGCCATTCTCCAATTCTCCTGCCTCGGCCTCTCGAGTAGCTGGGTCTACAGGCGTGTGCCACCACGCCCAGCTAACTTTTGTATTTTTAGTCAGACGGGGTTTCACCATGTTGGCCAGGCTGGTCTCGATCTCTTGACCTCGTGATCTGCCCGCCTCAGCCTCCCAAAGTGCTGGGATTACAGGCGTGAGCCACCGTGCCCGGCAATATTAATTCTTACAATTCAACAACAAAAAAACAAACAATGCAATTTAAAAATGGGCCCAGGGGCTGGGCTTGGTAGCTCACACCTGCAATGCCAGCACTTTGGGAGGCCGAGGCGGGCGAATAAGCTGAGGTCAGGGTTCCAGACCAGCCTGGCCAACATGGGGAAACCCCATCTCTACTAAACACAAAGAATTCGCCAGCTGTGGTGGCAGGCGCCTGTAGTCCCAGCTGCTCAGGAGGCTGAGGAGGGAGATCGCTTGAACCCCGGAGGCAGATGTTGCAGGGAGTCAGGATCGCACCTCTGCACTCCAGCCTGGGTGACACCGCGAGACCGTCTCAAAAGCTTTCAGTCGCAGTAAACTCAGAGGAAAGACAGGTGCGACATTCAGCTTTGTTCAGTACCGCACACAAGCCCCAGCACTGGCCAAAGAGGGGCTTGAAAGCCGTGCAATGCTCTAGTTTTTGTTGAACACAAATATTCTCATCCACCTTTCAGAGAGTGGCTTCCACCTGTCTAAATCACGGGGAGTGAACTCATGGAGTTCTAGGGGGGCAAAAACCCTGGGAGGTCGGTTTGGCCACAAAGTCCGAGATTTCCCCCAATTTATGAATTAGTTTTGAATTCCGTGCACCCAGAACCTCACTAACACCAAGCGTGAGGCCCCAAGAATCTGACTGGAAACTTTCTTCAGTGAAAACTAACTTATCTTCATTTATTTCAAGGCTGGTGCTAATTTTTGTGTTGACTGCTCTGGCCTCTGATTACGGGAGGTATCCTGGGTGGGAACTGTCAGGGGAAACGATTGGAAGGCAGGACTGAGCGGGACCACATTGCAAGATCCAACCCAGTGGGCAGGCAGAACCCGAAAGCAAACTCTCCGCGGACCTGGCGCGGCGCTTGGCGCTGGGAGAGAGCGCCACCTGGTGGCCGTGGAGCAGAAGTCCGCGACACGTTCTCACCCACGTGTCCAAACAGCCCCCGAACCAGGTCCCAAGAGAAACTTACGGGAGGAAGTCTCTTTACAGTACGCTGCGAGGGTGTGTAACCACATTTAACGGAAAGGCACCTCGCTGGACGTAATCCCGTGACATCACACACGCACCGTCTCGCACCCGCAGAGAGAATCCCCAGGTCTTGAGTACTGATGCCTGGAAGGCTCCTACAGCTTCTGCAGGCAGCGCCAGGCGTGTTTTCCGTATGAGTAGTGTCTGGATTACTCACTGGAAAGGTTCCAGCGAGCACGGGAAAGCGACAGCAGCAGAGTCCAGGGCACAACAGAGAGCTCGCTCCACCCTGCCTCAGGAATTCCACGGTGACGGTCACTGGAAGAGTGACAGGCACTGGCATCAGCCCACAGACCCAACCACACTCTGGATTTGTCCTAGAACGGAACCCTTAGCTAAAGCCAACCACACATGACGGTCCTGTGGATTCCCTGTAAGGAAAAGGAGAAGACTCAGACAGCAGGAAATAAGGGGTGGGGGAGGCTAAGGCTTTCCCGATGGCAGAGAAGTCTTGATCCACGATCTTGGAAAAGCTGTCAGCATTTAGGATGCCATCTGCCTCTGGGGAAAACTTCCCTGGTCACTTTACCTTAATGTCTCCAAAAGGTGTATGGTTCCAAGAATCTGGAGGGGTCTTTTTGAGTTTGGAGTTAACCTATTTTTCTTAAAAATGCACAAGTTCTGGGTCCATCGTTCTTATACACAAAATTAGCCGGAGTCCCAGAAGGTGGCTCCCAGACTCCTTGATTCAGACAAACCCATGACCGAAAGCGACCTCCAGGAGGCCTCTAACTGGATACAATGCAGTTAATTTTGGGATCCAATTCAATCCTGGACCCATTCCAGTCTAAGAATTGCTCAAATTCAGAGGGCTCAGAACACGTTCGCAGAGCACAAGTCCAGCAGTGAGAACCCCCTGTGACTGTGGTTGCTTTGAGGATCAGTCAGCGCACGGGCCCCTGTAGCCATTCCTGGCGTTCCTAGCAGGTGGCTGGAGGTCTATGTCAGATCCCACTTCTGATGCCAAGCTGTTAAAACAAAACTTCGGACAAACTAAACAGAGTTGTTTTTATTTTTAGACGGAGTCTCACTCTGTCACCCAGGCTGGAGCACAGTGGCTCAATCTCGGCTCACTGCAACCTCTGCCTCCCGGATTCAAATGATTCTCCTGCCGCAACCTCCTGGGTAGCTGGGATTACAGGTATCATGACGCCCGGCTAATTTTTGTGTTTTTAGTGGAGAGGAGGTTTCACCATGTTGGCCAGGCTGGTCTTGAACCCCTGACATCAAGTGATTCACCCGCCTTGGCCTCCCAAAGTGCTGGGATTACAGGCATGAGCCACTGTGCCCAGCCAATAGAGTTTAATCAAGCAAAAGATGACTCATGAATCGGGGCGCACTCAGAGCCAATGGGGGAGGTTTGAGAGCTCCACTCTGTAATGTGGGCAGGGAGTTTTCAGAGTTAGAACACAGAAGTGAGATATATTTTTTAAAAAAATCACCATCAGCTTGACTTTGCTACAGCTTGAGGTGTTTGCCTTATATGGACATGGTCAGATCAGTTGGCAGCCTGTGATTGGCTGAGACCTTGCTATTTGTTCCAAAACATACGTCTAAGTTAGGCTTTTAGTTTGTTTACGAGGTACCTTAGGTCGCAGTTTGTTGTTACCTAGAAACTCAAGGTACAGGGGCAGCCTCACGGCCAAATTTGAGTTAATTTAACAGTTCGAGCAAATACGTACACAGCGATGTTTATAACAGCACTGTTCAGTTATTCTGAAAGCAACCTGAATGGCTTTGTGCAGTCTCACGTTTCACTTGGCCATAACGAGGAATGCCACACGGACGCATGCTACCGCGTGGGTGAACCTTGAAAACTGCTCAGTGAATGAAGCCAGACAGAAAAGGCCACATAGTACAAGGTGTGGAAGGGGTCGTGATTGCTTAATGGATGGGGGTTTTATTTTGGGGTGGGGAAAATGTTCGGGGACTAAATAGAGGTGGTGCTTGCACAATATTGCAAATGTCAATGAATTGTTTAAAATAGTTAATTACATCCTATGATAATTTTATCACAATAAACATTATTTTGTGAAACACTGTGATGTTTGGGATTTGCTTCAAAATAATGTGGGTGGAGTGGACACACGAAAAGTTAGAAAAAGAAAACTCTGGCTTACAAAGGAAAAAATGGGCCGGCCATGGATCCCTCCCCAGCTCAGGGCTACTGCAGAGGCAGGAGCTGGAAGGAGGGATCTGCGGGCAAAGACGGGAGCGCAGGTTCCGCTCCGAGCCCCGGAGCCGCGGCAGGAACCGGCGTGGACCGGAGCGGGGGCGCCGCGGGGGCCTGAGGACTTTCCACGTCCTCCTCCTCGATCTCGAAAAGCTTCCCACCCGGGGAATCCCAACCCTCCAACTTCGAGGCCGCGCGTTCCGCGCTCGGCCCCCACCTGGACCGCGAGCTGGGGCTGAGCTGCGGTGCCCCCGGCTCTGTCCCTGCGAGGCCGGGCTCCGAGCCCCACCCGGGACACCTGCGGGGCGGGGCGGGGCGGGGCACCCGGGCGGGAGCGGGGGGCAGGGCAGGCACGAGGCCGCGCCCTGGAGGCGGAGCCACCAGCTCCCCGCCCGCCCCGCGCCCCCCGCCCTCGGTGCGCAGCGGGACCCTCAGCCCGGCGTTGGCTTCCCGGAGGTGGGGGCTGCCCGCGCCATGGCCGCCACCCAGCCAAAGCCCCCCGCGGGGGCGACCGTCCGGCGCCTGGCACGGGGCTGCTGGTCCGCCCTCTGGGACTACGAGACGCCCAAGGTGATCGTGGTGAGGAACCGGCGCCTGGGCGTCCTGTATCGCGCCGTGCAGCTCCTCATCCTGCTCTACTTCGTGTGGTGCGCGCGGGGCGCGGGGCGCGGGGCGCGGGGCGCGGGGCGCGGGGCGCGGGGCGCGGGGCGCGGGGCAGGGGCTGGGAATGAGGGCGCGGGGCGCGGGGCAGGGGCTGGGAATGAGGGCGCGGGGCGCGGGGCAGGGGCTGGGAATGAGGGCGCGGGGCAGGCCCCTAGAGCCCGGCAGAGCGGACCCGGTCGCGGGAGAGCCAGTGCCGGCGGGCGGGCTCAGCCTTCCCGGGGTCGCCTCCGGAGCCGGCGCCGCCCCTGCCCGCAGGTACGTATTCATCGTGCAGAAAAGCTACCAGGAGAGCGAGACGGGCCCTGAGAGCTCCATCATCACCAAGGTCAAGGGGATCACCACGTCCGAGCACAAAGTGTGGGATGTGGAGGAGTATGTGAAGCCCCCCGAGGTACGGGCCGCCCCCTTGCCCCCCGCACTGCCGTGCACCCCACCGCAGTGGGCCGAGGGGCAACAGCTGCCGCCTGGCCGACCGCCCCCCCTTTCTGAGCCCAGGGGGGCAGCGTGTTCAGCATCGTCACCAGGGTCGAGGCCACCCAGCTCCAGACCCAGGGAACGTGCCCCGAGGTGAGGGGGGCCCGTGGCGCTGGGGGACCCCGCCTCAGCTAGGGGGGCCAGCGGACGCTTGCGGGGTCCCTGACTGGGCCGCCTCCACCCTAGAGCGTAAGGGTCCGCAATGCCACCTGCCGCTCCGACGCCGACTGCGTGGCTGGGGAGCTGGACATGCTGGGAAACGGTCAGTGTGCGTGGGCTGGGCCGGGCCGGGCAGGGCTTTGCGCCCACTAAGCCTCAGTGACCTCTGCCCCACAGGCCTGCGGACCGGGCGCTGTGTGCCCTATTACCAGGGGCCCTCCAAGACCTGCGAAGTGTTCGGCTGGTGCCCGGTGGAAGATGGGGCCTCTGTCAGGTGCCCAGCCTCCACTCTGATCCTTTTCCTCTGACCAGAGGCCAGATGGGCGGGGCAGGAGTGACAGGAGCTGGGGAGGGGTGGGGGCCAATGCCGGGCGGGGGCCTTGGGGGAGGAGGGGACTAAACAGCCCGTCTGTGCCTTTTCAGCCAATTTCTGGGTACGATGGCCCCAAATTTCACCATTCTCATCAAGAACAGCATCCACTACCCCAAATTCCACTTCTCCAAGTAAGAGCCGCAGGGCGCGGTGCTGGCCCGGCATGGGGGCTGCCTCCTGGGAATGGGGCACGTGGGTGCAGGCCTTGCCTCCTGCCTCCTCAGGGGCAACATTGCCAACCGCACAGACGGGTACCTGAAGCGCTGCACATTCCACGAGGCCTCCGACCTCTACTGCCCCATCTTCAGGCTGGGCTTCATCGTGGAGCAGGCTGGGGAGAGCTTCGCAGAGCTCGCACACAAGGCAGGGCAGGCGCAGGCGGGGTGGGGCCAGGGCGGGCTCCCACCTGTGCAGGGAGGGCCTGAGGTACAGGGGGAACAGTCCCTTCTCCCTCCCGACCAGCTGGCCCTGCTCAGGTAGAGGAAAGAAACAGGATCAGCACAACCCGTCCCGTGTGGCGCTTGCTGAATTATTGACACTGGCCACAGGGCTGGACGCTGGCACCCCTCATAGCTCAGACACTGGACACTCAGCAGCAGCCCCGCGCTGCCCCGTGGGCCCCTCAGTGCACACCTCACATGCAGCCTGGACTGACCCTGGCTCGAGGGGCCTCTGGTGTGCCTTCCTGACCCCCTTCCCTGGCTCCTTGGTAGGGTGGTGTCATCGGGGTCATCATCAACTGGGACTGTGACCTGGACCTGCCCGCGTCGGAGTGCAACCCCAAGTACTCCTTCCGGAGACTGGACCCCAAGCACGTGCCTGCCTCGTCAGGCTACAACTTCAGGTACCGTCCTCGGGACACTGCTGTCCCCCGAGTCATAGCCATGGTGGGGTCCTGAGGTTCAGCACCCAAGGGGCAGCCCTGGAGCGTGGAGGATAAGTGGGCCCTGGCTGGTGCCGCACAGGACCAGGCAGCCTGGACATGGGCTCCCTGGCCTTCTCGTTCCAGGTTTGCCAAGTACTACAAAGTCAATGGCACCACCACCCGAACGCTCATCAAGGCCTACGGGATCCGCATTGACGTCATTGTGCATGGACAGGTGACTGCCCCCCTGGGGGTGGGTGGCCAGCCCTGCTCCTCACGCCCCACCCCTCCCTCCAGCCCCATCAGTGGTTGTCAGACATTCTGACCACCCCCATTCTCCCCAGGCTGGGAAGTTCAGCCTGATTCCCACCATCATTAATCTGGCCACAGCTCTGACTTCCATCGGGGTGGTAAGGAATCCACTCTGGGGTCCCAGTGGGTGCGGGGGATCCACCAGGTCTTTACACCTTGGCCTCTGCTCTGCTGGCCCCAGGGCTCCTTCCTGTGCGACTGGATCTTGCTAACATTCATGAACAAAAACAAGGTCTACAGCCATAAGAAATTTGACAAGGTGTGTGCGCCGAGCCACCCCTCAGGTAGCTGGCCTCTGACCCTTGCCCGCGTTTTGGGCCAGGCCCCTCCCCAGCCCGTCCACTGCTCTGAGGATCAGCCCCCCAGCCCTCCATCAGGCCAAGAGGGCCAGCAAGGGGCAGAGTGTGGCCCGGCCATCCTGCCCCCACGGCCTCGCCCCATGTCTGCCCGATCCAAGCAGATGGTGGACACTCCTGTCTCTGAGCCTGCCCCGCAAGACTCCATACCCACAGACCCCAAAGGTTTGGCCCAACTCTGAGCGCCTTCCCGACACACTGCACTGCAGACCCGGCCTGGTGGGGCCAGCCAGTCCCTGGCTTGGGACCCTCAGTGGACCAGGGCACCTTGGTAGCGGAACATCCACCACAGGATCCCCGTGCAAGGGCCGGGGCCCCACTCTGGTCGCAGGCTTATGCCCCACCCAGGCATGCCAGCCCTGACCCCTCCCCAGCTGGTCCCTAGAGTGCTGCTCACTTCCCACCACCTCACAGCCACCTGGGACCCAAGGCAGCTGAGCTCTGAGGGGCTCTGCTCCTGGTCTTGGGCCACAGGAACCCTCACCCCACCCCACAAGCATTTGTAACTTCGAATTCTGCCCAGACTCTTCCCTTAGAAGTCACAACATACTCAAGAGTTCAATAAACTCACGAGCAGAACCTCCTGGCCTCGTTCCTTGGGAAGAAGCATCGTGAGCCCATGAATATAGAGTGCTGGGCCCTACCAGCCTGCAGCTGGGCTGCACAGTGACCCCGTCTGGGTCATCTCCCCACTAAGCAGCCGGGGAGGTGTGCAGGGCACATCTGCCTGCCCCACGACCCACTGTCCACACAGCCAGCCAGGCCACGGTCAGGCCTGCCAAGGCTTGGAGTGCACCAGCACCCAGGACATGTCCCTGCCTTCACCTGGCAGGCCACCACAGACTCCAAAACAGAGCCACCTCATCTCAAAGTGTGGGAGGATAGCATGCCTCAGGAAGAGAAAACGGGAAGGAGGCAGGATAGCTGCACACAAGGAAAACGAAAGTTCAGACTGCAGTGGTGCTCAGACCAGCATTCATTCCTGCTGGGTGGGGGCAGGATCCGAGATCGGAAGTCAGGCCAGGCGGAGGTGGAGGGACACCAGCCTGGGAGCTGGCTCTAACTGGATCAGGGCCCGTGGGTAATCTGGTTACTGCATCCTCGGATGCTGCAGTGGTTAGACTGGTACCCACTGGGGGGGAGGGGGGGTGCCCTGGAAGGAACCCAGAACTGAGCTTCATGAAGTTGCCTGTGCCAGGTGCCATCCTGACTTCTAAAGGGAAACCCAGTCTCAGGAAAGCAATGCCACTCCCCAGGGTTAAAGAGCAGAGAAGGGCAGATAAGACAGGCCCGGTCTCATCCGAAAGCCTGAGTTTGGAGGTCTCAGCACAACTCTGGAGTCCTCACTCTAGTGCTGTGTTCAGGTGGTGAGAACAGTCTTCTCACCGGCCCCCAGACAGACAGGCCCTATTTCCCTTCACTCGTGGCCTCCCAGCCTCAGGTCACCCCATGACCTACACGTTCCAGTTTTGGAGAAACTGGCTCTTCCAGTTGGGCTGCAGCTCGGGAACCAGAGCCAAAGCTTCTCATTTCTGAGCCCTCCACAGTGCTCAAACGCCCCCAGCTCCCAGCTGGCCTCAGTGAACCCAGGCTGGCCGGCGCCCACAGCCACGCCAAGCACCCCCTGGTCCTGCTGGGTGGCCTTCCTCGGAGATGAGTGGCTGTCCTCTGGCCCCATCAATCCTCATTACCCTGAGCGTTCTCCCGCTTCACTTCCAGGAATGAAGCCCAGTCAGCCAGCCTCCCTCCTCCCCTGCTCGCCCTAATTTGATTTGATCTCCACTCTGGAGTCCTCAGCACTCGTCCATCTGAGCAGGCATCAGGTTTCTCCAGGCAGGCGGCCTGAGCGGCATCCAAGGGCCAAACACGTGCCCAGCAGTACCCATTCCTCCCGTCTGGGGCACCCTGCACAGATACACAGTGACAACCTAAAGAAACTTCAGTGTGAAATCAAAGTTAAAATGGAAAATGTAGCAGCGATGCCCTCGGACAGTAGATGGCAGGCACAAACTGAGGCCAGCTCTGGGCCAACAATGCAAGCCTCCTGGGGAGTCTCTGGGGCCCCTCTCTCCTGTGAGGCTCTTGTCTGGGGTATCTGCATTTCTGATTCACATTTCATACTTGTTAGCTGCCCTGTGAAACTGGCCTTTCTGCTTCCAGCTGGTCCAGTGCAAGAAAGTGAAGGACAAGGAATGTATTTGGCCAAAAGTGAGGTGCACAGAGGTCTTGTTTTCCTGGGGCTGATGGAGGGTTCCCTCTAGAGCCGGCTCCAAATGAGCAGGGCCGAAAGCCAAAGTCCAGATTCTCACTGGTCAGTGTCCAGACTCCCTGGGAAACTAGCCCACACCCTGCTCCTGCAAGGCTGTGGGGACAGCCCACTTCTCCATGCAAACAGGTGAGACTCCGGCCCCACCATGGCCGGTGGGAACCCACCTCCTCTCAGAGCTCAATCTCAGGTAGCCAGAAGCCCCCAGGGGCTTCTCCTCCTAGGAAAAAGAACTGGCACACCTAGAGAACTCTCCCACCCAACCAGGTATGGTGCAGGAAGCAACAGAAGCCTGGGAACGCATTCAGTCAACGAGAAACGGCACCCAGGGCTCTGGCAGCCTCGCTCGCGGCCTGCTTCTGCGGGTGCTCTGGCGAAGCCAGGGCCACATCCTGCTCCTGCTCGCTCCTGTGACGGCTGAGTTCCCTGAGAATTTTCTCTGGTTCCCTCCCCGTTCGCTGGCCTGTGGTCACAAGTTTGGAGTCAGGGTGGTCAGTGGTCTGGTCACTGGAAGCATGGGGATGCGGCCTCTGCATCAAGAGGCCTGGCATGGACGCAGAGGCACCCAGGGCCCGGGGCCGGCTAATGGCCCAGCTGTGGGTTCTTCTGCAGCAGCCACTCCAGGGTCTCCAGGAGGTACGACATGCCGTAGTGCTGGGCAATATTCTGGAAGATTCTGATCTGTTCCATGAAGACCTGCAGGAATAAACAGATGCAGTGAGACCCCAGTCCACCCACAGAGGTCGAGGAGGCGAGGCTGAGCGGAGGCAGATGAGGGACGGCCCACCTGGGTGTGGATGGTGAGGGCAAAGTCCCCTGCGCAGCTGCAGTACACAGGCATGTGGGTGTCCTTCACCCCTCGGCACTTCAGGCAGACCTGAAAGGGAACAGCCCCGATGCGCGCCGGCCCTCCCACCTCGGCCGGACCCACCTGCTGCTTCTTCACAGGCTCGAGAGGAGACACACATTCGTGGGCCCATCAGTAAGACCTGAGCCCCCACTGTGTGCACACCGGCCCTCACTTATGAGTAAAATGAACGACCACATCCCAGCCTGCCAGCGTCTTCCCTACACACACCCTCACTGTGGGCGTCCCCTCCAGGCCCTGCTCGCTCCCTCCTTCCTGCAGGCCTGGACCACTGCAGCTTGGCGTGTTCCCCCGCCTCTGCTCGGATGCCCCTCAGCGAGACCTTCCTGTGGCCCCGCCAAGCTGCGCAAGTCCCTCTCCCTCCTTCACTTCTCATACTCAGGAGCACCTCCTCCTGTCTCCTTCCACTAGAACAAAGCACCTACAAGGCCAACTCTTGACCCAAGGCAGATGCTCAACCAGTGTGGACAGAACAGTCCATCAGGCTCAGGGCACAGACTGGTCTGCAAGGTAGGCCTCTTGGAGGACATCAGGGCATGCCTCAGGACCTGCGCACACTCGGCTCCCAGGAGTGCACAGAAACCCCTCTGCAGACTCTGGGGCACACAGTGGGCGGCAGGCGCTGCTTACCAGGTCCTGCAGGGTGAAGGCCATCAGCTTCTTCTGCAGAACTTCTACCAGCGCCATCTCAATGGCAGAGGAGTCGTAAGCCGCTTGACAGTTGGAGCAGAGCCACTGAGGCAGGACTGCCCCGTCCTAGGCAGAGCAAGAGCGGGAGAGGTCACCGGCGGCCTCCAGACCACAGTGCTGTGGGCAGCATCTCAGGGGAGGAAGGGGCTGTGAGAAGTGCCTTGTGAGGGCGAGTCTCCTGCTTGCAGCTGCCCGTGCTCAGACCTGGCCTCCCACCTGCACTTGAGCCTTTCCTAGGACAACATTCCAAACATGCTGTGGGAGGCCTGAGAAGGTGCCTGTTGCCAATCCGTGTGAATCAGAAGGGCAGCAGGTGTAACCCACAAAGCTAGGGCTGCAGGAGCCCCAAGACACCACATTGCCCTCAGATGTCCTGCTGCTCTACCCGTGAAGGGCTCGAGGAAGCTCAGCCGCACCTCTGAGAAAGAAGAGTCTTTACACACGTCCAGGTCGCGGCAGAAGTTACAGCTGCGGCAGATGACCTCAGGGAGCACGTAGGAGCGGCAGGGGTCTCTGAACTGGGCCTCCTCGGAGAATTCACCGACATCCACCAGGCGAAGCAGGTCTCGGTTCAGCTTATTCACCTGGTTTGTGATGTTGGTGTCCAGGGACAGCACCTGCGGAGACCACAGCCCACATCAGGAAGCAGCTCCCGGGGCCTCCCTGCCACTGGTTTGGACCAGAACCCTCGACCTCAGGCTACGGTTTCCTGGCACCCTTTCCTCCCTTCCTTAGCCCCTTTAGATGCCTCAGAGAGCTGGCTTCTCTACACTGGCAGTTCTCCATCGGTGAGAAGAGGCTTCCCCAGGGAATTTACCAAACACTTAAGGAAGAAATGCTGCTGATTCTACACAGTATCTTTCAAAAAAATGAAGAGGGAGAGCACCCCAACTCATTCTATGAGGCCAGCATCACCCCAATACTACAACCAAAGACTGCACAAAGAAACTACAGACCAATAACTGAGCACAGACAAAAAAAAATCTTCAAGGAAATATTAGCAAATTGAACCTAAGATCTAAAAAAAAAATACATAATCCAGAAATAGATCCACACAGATAAGGTCATTAAGTTATGGAAAAAGGTACAAAAATGATTCAACAGAAAAAGAACAGTCTTTTTCAACAAATGGTTCTGGAATACAAACGTAAAGACAGTGCAAGTTCAGTTTCAAACCACCTCAACAGAGCAAACATCACAATAAAGCAAATCACACAAATCTTTTGTTTTCTCAGTGCATATAGATATTATATGATTTGTGGTGGCTCCTAGCACTTTGGGAGACCAAGGGAGGTGGATGAACTGAGGTCAGGAGTTCAAGACCAGCCCGGCCAACATAGTAAAACCCTGTCTCTACTAAAAATACAAAAATTAGCTGGGTGTCGGGGTGTGGACCTGTAATCCCAGCTACCGGGGAGGCTAGGGCAGGAGAATTGCTTGAATCCAAGGAGGTGGAGGTTGCAGTGAGCCAAGATCGCACCACTACACTCCAGCCTGGGTGACACAGTGAGACTCCAACTCAAAAAAACAAAACAAAAAAGTTATGTAATTTGTTTTATTTTGAAACAGGATCTCACTCTGTCACCCAGAATGGACTGCAGTGGTTCAATCATGTCTCACTACAGCATTGACCTCTTGGGCTCAATCAATCCTCCTACCTCAGCCTTCCCAGTAGCTAGGACATCAAGCATACGCCACCATGCCCAGGTAATTTTTGTGATCGTTGTAGAGATGGGTTTTGCCATGTTGCCCAGGCTGGTCTTGAATCGTTGCGCTCAGTCTACCCGCCTGGGCTTCCCAAAGTGCTGGGATTACAGGTGTGAGCCACCATGCCCGGACAAAAGTTAGGTTTGCCCTATACTACAGTCTATTAAGTAAATAACAGTGTTATGTCTAAAAACCAACATATGTACCTTAATTTTGAAATGTTTTACTGCTCAGAAATGCTAATCATCATCTGAGCCTTCAGTGAGTTGTAATTGTTTTGCTGGTGGAGGGTCTTGCCTCAATGTAAATGCCTGCTGACTGATCAGGGTGATATTGCTGAGGGTGGGGTGGCTGTGGCAATTTCCTAAAAAGACAACAATGAAGTTTACTGCGTCGATTGACTCTTCCTTTCATGAAAGATTTCTCTACAGCATGTGATGCTGTCTGATAGCATTTTACCCACAGTAGAACTTCTTTCGAAGCTGGAGTCAGCCCTCTCAAACTCTGCTGCTGCTTTGGCAACTAAGTTTATAGAATATTCTCAATCCTTTGTTGTCATTTCCACAATGTTCACTTTCATCTCAAGAAACTACTTTTTTGGGCTGGGTGCAGTGGCTCATGCCTGTAATCTCAGCATTTTGGGAGGTGCAGGCGGGTGGATCACCTGAGGTCAGGAGTTTGAGACCAGCTTGGCCAATATGGAGAAACCCCGTCTCTACTAAAAATGAAAAAGTTAGCTGGGCGTTGTGGCAGGCACCTGTAATCCCAGCTACTTGGGAGGCTGAGGCAGGAGAATCACTTGAACCCAGGAGGGAGAGGTTGCAGTGAGCTGAGACCAGGTCACTGCATTTCAGCCTAGCTGACAGAGCAAGACTCCATCTCAAAAATAAAGTAAACTCAACTGTTTTGCTCATCCATGAAAAGCAACTCTTCACCTGTTAAATTTTGTCCTGAGAATGCAGCAATTCAGTCCCATCTTCAGGCTCTACCTCTAATTCTAGTTCCCATGCTGTTTCCACATCTGCAGTGACGTCTCGAATTCTTCAAAGTCATCCATGAGGGTCAGAATCAACCTCTTCCACATTCCTGTGAATGTTGATACTTTGACCCCTTCTCCCATTAATCACAAATGTTCTTTTTTTTTCTGAGACAGAGTCTCGCTCTGTCACCAGGCGCCAGGCTGAGTGCAGTGGCGCAATCCTGGCTCACTGCAAACTCCGCCTCCTGGGTTCAAGCAACTCTCCTGCCTCAGCCTCCCGAGTAGCTGGGACTACAGGCGCATGCCACCACATCCAACTAATTTTTTGTATTTTTAGTAGAGATGGGGTTTCACCATGTTGGCCAGGATGATCTCGATCTCTTGACCTCGTGATTCACCTGCTTCGGCCTCCCAAAGTGCTGGGATTACAGGCCTCTGAGCCACTGTGCCCAATCCAATCACAAATGTTCTTAATGGCATCCAGAATGGTGAATCCTTCCAAAAGGTTTTCAATTTACTTTGCCCAAATCCATCAGAAGAATCACTATCTGTAGCAGCTGTAGCCTCAATAAACCCTGAAAGTCGAAACTACTCCTTGATCTATGGGCTGCAGAATGGATGTTGTGTCTGCGGGCAGGAAAGCAGCATTCACCTCCTTGTACATCTCCATCAGAGCTCTTGGGTGACCAGGTCCACTGTCAATGAGCAGTACTATTTTGAAAGGAATTGTTTTCTGAGCTGCAGGTCTCAACAGTGCCCTTAAGATTCAATGAGCACTGGCTCTGACTTAAAGTCACCAGCTGCATTAGCCACCAACAAGAGTCAGCCTGTTCTCTGAAACCAGGCTCTTAGGCCTCCTCTCTAGCTATGAAAGTCCTGGACGGCATCTTCTTCCAAAAGAAGGCTGTTTTGTCTACACTGATGCGCTGTTAGTGTAGCCACCTTCGCCAATGATCCCAGATGGATCTTCTGGAGAACTCGCTGCTGCCTCTCCGCCCGCACTTGCTACCTCATTTGCACTTCTCTAAAGTTACCGGAATAGCTTCTTTCCCTAAATCCCATGAAGCAACCTCTGGCAGCTTCAAGCTTTCCTTCTACAGCCTCCTCACCTCTCAGCCTTCATGGAACTGGACAGAGTGAGAGCCTTGCTCTGGATTAGGCTCTGGCTTAAGGGGATGTCGTATCTGGTTTGATCTAACCAGATGAAACTTTCTCTGTATCAGCAACAGGCTGTTTCACTTCTTTATCATTCAGGTGTTCACTAGAGGAGCACTTGCAATTTCCTTCAAGAACTTTTCCTTTGCAGTTGATTTGGCTAATTCGTACGAGTGGCATAGCTTTCAACCTGTCTCAACTTTTGACACCTTTCTCACTAAGCTTAACCATTTCTAGCTTTTTATGTAAAGCGAGCGACATGTGACTCTTCCTTTCACTTAAATGCTTAGAGGTCATTGCAGGGCTATTAACTCACCTAATTTCAATACTGTTGTGTCATCGGGATGGGGGGGCAGGGAGAGGGAGAGAGATGGAGGAATGGCCAGTGAGTGGAGCAGTCAGGACATGCACAACATTAAGTTCACGGTCCTCTATGTGCACGGTTCATGGCACCCCAAAACGATCGCCACAGAAGCATCAAAGGTCATCATGGCTCATATAATAATAGTGGAAAAGTCTGAAATATCCTGAGAATTACCCAAATGTGACACAGACACAGTGAGCACATGCTGTTGGAAAGACGAGACTTGCTCAGCATGAGATATCCACAAACCTTCAGTTTGTAAAAATACATGTAACATCTTCAAAGCACAATAATGCAGATGTGCCTACAATCAGATATTCCATACAGAAATATGGACTCGGATCTACAGCATGCACACTGTATAAAAATTAACTCATGGCCACACGTGGTGGCTCACGCATGTAATCCCAGCACTTTAGGAACCCAAGGCAGGCAGATCCAGAGGTCAAGAGATAGAGACCATACTGGCCAACATGGTGAAATCCTGTCTCTAAAGAGTCTGGCAGTTTCTTATCAAGTTAAACACACACTTAAAAAATGACCCAGCAATGCTCCTCCTGGGTTTTAACCCTCAGAGAACTGAAATTTATGTTCACACAAAAATCTGCACCTAAAGAATGTTTATAGCAGCTTTGCTATTAATCACCAAAAGGTGAAAAAAACCCAAATGTCCTTTATCCGTGAATGAAAAGCAAGCTGTGTTTCACTCATACAATAGACACTATCGCAACAGAAAGGGAGGAAGTGCTGATACACACGATAGTGTGGATGAACCAACCGCAAGTATGTTTTGCTAAGAAGCCAGATCCAAAAGGCTGCTCAATATGTCTCTACTTATGTGACACTCTGGAAGAGAAAAAAAATGCAGGGACAGAAGACACATCAGTGGCTAAAGGGATGTCCAGTGAGGAGGGCTTAAGCCCTCAAGGGCAGCACAGGGGGGTGGTGACTATCCTGTACCCTGCTGATGGTGGTGCAACTCCATTCACCTAGGAATGGAAAACTCACACAATGGCACTCCACAAAGTGAACTGTACTGTACGTAAATTATACCTTAATAAAAATAAATTTAAAATACATAAAAGTCAACAAAGGAATTACAATAGTGAGCTAAAAACACTTCTTCACCACAGCCAGGCCTTGAGGCCATCATCTGATCTCCAGCGTAACCTTAGCCGTGGGTGACATGCAGTTTGCTGGGAAGGCTGAGTGAGGAAATGGCAGGGAAGTGCTCTGCTCTGTAAGGGCTGACACCTGTGGTCGCTATCTGGTAATATTATCCCTCCTTGGACTCAGTCTGCCTTTCCCAGAAAGGCCTCAGCATCTGAGCAAGCTCTCATCTCAGCAGCTCTGGGTCCTGGTCCAGCCTACTGGTCTCCCGTGACCCATCCTCCCAGCTGTGACTTCACCAACACACCAAGCTTGCCCCGCAGGGCCTTTGCGTCCTTCCTCCTCCTGCCCCTGGTCCCAGCGCCCTTTACAGGCTCCGTCCCCACAGCACCTGAGCCTCTGAACTGCCATCTCCCTTCTCGGGTCTACTGTTAGCAGACAGACCCCACCAGGCAGGGCCTTTCCTATCTTGCTCACACCTGAGCACAATTGCCTCAACTGTGGCTGCATGTGACAGAGGCATGATAAGTGTTGGTGGAATGAACATTTACTTACACCTGCCCGTCACCTTGCACGTACTGGCCCCTGACCCTGCACATGTATGTGCCTTCACCCTGCACACATGAAAGCCTCACCCTGCATTCACTGACATCCTTACTGTGCACAGGTATGCTGGTGTCCATACCTTGCACACGTACACTAGCACGTTCACCATGCACGTTAAGCCTCACCTTCCACACATGAACATTCTCACCTTGCACACGTATTTGATGAACTCCAGAGCAGGGTTATTGAGCAGCAAGTGGGAACCAGGAAGGACAGGAAACATCTCCGAGAGCTCGGTAGAGTTCCGAGAGCCTGTGACTTTCTTCTGTATCTTCTGAGTGATGGTGAAGAAGCTCTGAGTGAGTTCATTTGCAACGTAATCCTGAGAGAAGGTGATCATTCCTGGAAGTATAAGGAGGCTGAGGGAGGGCTCTGGGACCTGCCTGGCACTGGGGACCTCTCATCTGTCTGTCTGGACCACCCACGGCACACAGAAGGGCTAGGTCACTGGCACACAGCAGTGGCCTTGAGAAACAAAAGACTGCTCACCGGGAAGGGCTCCGGCTGCCCCCTCGGCCTCCTGGGAGAGCTGGGTGGCTCCCCGCCTCCTCACGGGGGTATTCCCTGGGGCACTGCGCCTCAACCCGTCCTTCATGCAGTGGTACACGGCCACAATGTATGCTGTAGAGAGAACACACACCACAGGCCGAGTCAGGGCGCTGCAAACACCTCAGAATCTGAGGGGACCCCATGGCCGGTCAGACCGCCTGACAGATGAGGCTAAAATGTCGTCGTTCATAATTTTATTTGCGGCCTTTAGATGAGCTAAAAGTCAATTAGAGAAGAAGTGGAACTGAGAAGGAGCACTTGTTGATACCTGAGTTCATTCTCAGAGAGAAAACTGTATAAATAATGCTGTGCACATTAACCCTCTAACTGGGTAGTATGCAAAAAACAGCTCCCAACACAAGTGAAGGCTGGGTCCTGGTGTCAGCACACTTCTCTAATAACTCCTCCCGGCCTGTCACCCAGAACTTTTCTTTTCTTTTTTGAGAAGGAGATTTGCTCTTGTTGCCCAGGCTGGAGTACAATGGTGCAATCTCAGCTCACTGCAGCCTCCGCCTCCCGGGTTCAAGTGATTTTTCTGCCTCAGCCTCTCGAGCAGCTGGAATTACAGGCATGCACCACCACGCCTCGCTAATTTGTTTTTTCAGTAGAGACGGGGTTTCACCATGTTGGCCAGGCTGCTCTCAAACTCCTGACCTGAGGTGATCGGCCTACCTTGGCCTCCCAAAGTGCTGGGATTACAGGCGTGAGCCACTGTGCCCAGCCAACCCAGAACTTTTCAAGAGACTTAGGTCAGGAGTTCAAGATCAGCCTGACCAACGTGGAGAAACCCTGTCTCTACTAAAAATACAAAATTAGCTGAGTGTGGTGGCGCATGCCTGTAATCTCAGCTACTCAGGAGGCTGAGACAGGAAAATCACTTGAACCCAGGAGGCAGAGGTAGCAGTGAGCTGATATCGCACCATTGCACCGCAGCCTGGGCAACAAGAGTGAAACTTTGTCTCAAAAAAAGAAAGTTGCAGAAGAGAACTGAGAAAGCTAAAAGACTCAAGGACATGTAGACAAAAATATAAAATGATCACCAACGAAAGCCTCTGTGACTATGTGCACGCATCACAACTTGCTGTTTTAACTTAGGGCTCTGAACCACAAACAGTGCTTCCTTTATACACTTCGTCTGCACACCAACCTGCACTGCTTGATTTGCAAACTAAACCTGCAGACCCAAACTAAGGCATAAGAATTTCCCCACCAGAAAGCCAGGCCTCACAGACCAGCCAGGGGGCAGCTGACCCCAGGGTTTATCTCCAGTTACTGAACGTGCACACACGTGTTCCCTGGGAATGTATCTGACTGAGTTACCACATCAAATTGCAGGAGCAGAGCTAGGAAATCCCTCAATGACATGGCCAGGAGCAGCCACTCCCCATGGGGTTTCCTGAGAGAGTGAGGCATGAAGTGAAGACAGTCACCCCTCTCCGGGTCCTCCAGTGGAACATGGCTGGAGCAGGGAAGAGGAGGCACCGTGGCTCACAAAGTACTGACTGCTGGACACACTCCACCTGACCTGATTTTCCCACTGTCTCCCTTCTTGCGATACCACAGCACAGGAGCCGCATCTATTAACCGTGAGCTCCCCTGGTGGGGGCTGCGCAGCCCTGGGCTCTGGGCTCACCTGAGACAATCATGAGGAAGTAGCTCTGGCAAGAGGCTGCCTGTGGCAAAAACTGCAAAATGTTCCAGTTGTTTTCCAGTAAATCCTCCACATCGGACTCCTCCGCATCTTCCTCCTCCACCCCATCCCTTTCCTTCTCCTCGTCCTCATCTTCCTGCTCATCCACTGCTCCCCCTGCTTTCTGGGAGTCTTGCTGTAACACAGAGACAACGTGGCTGTGTTTGCACCACTGCAGCCTGCAGACGGGTAGGCTGCCGCAGGGAAGCCTCCTCCAACGTGGGTCCATCTGCCCCCTTTGACCAGAGGCCTTCCTGCAGTCGCTGCGTTTCCTGGAGTCTGCGTGAATCCAGCAGGGTGGCTCCCAGCACAGAGCGCTTTGTGAGACGTGCCTGGCGCACAGAAGTGCTCATTACCTGGGACTGCAAGCCTCATTCCGCTCTTTCAGGATTCACTTGAAAATTAGTGAACTCCCACCCCGCAGGATGAAAGAAACAGCCAGAGATTCCCGGTGACGGTTCTTTCCTCTGAGTCCACCAATCTCCTGGATGGCACGAACCCATCACAGACCCAGCGTCACTGCGGGCAGCCCTCCCATGCAACCCGTGTTCGTGCCATGACACCGACCACATCTGTGTAGACACAGACACCCACTGCCATCTGCTGTGACCACATGCTGATCCCCTCCTCAGAGCTGTCTACACCGCTTGCATTTCTGCCCTCCCACTTTCTTCTGAATCCCTCCAATCAGGTTAACTTCAACCAGAATCACTCCCATCCAGATCCTGGGCAGCCTTAGCTTCATCCTGCCAGCTCTGAGAAGCGCCCACCTCCTTATGGAAGGGCTTTCCCTCTGACGTCTGAGGCCCTGGCCCCCGCGGCTTCCTCTCTCAGACCTCTGTGAGGACTCCTATGGAGGACACAGGACTCTCTCAATCCACCCAGCCACTCTCTGGCCACTCCTACATCAGCTGACCACCCATGTCTCAACCCTGCAAACACCATAAGACCATGAGTCCCAGCCAGACATAACCCCTTCCCCACACTGCTCCTGACAGCCACCTCCGTTCACCCACAGCCTGGCCCACACCTGGGTATCTGCCCATATCCAATCCGCTGGCCCCTCAGCCCCATCACGAAGCCCACCTAGGCCCTTCTCATCAACCTGTGCTGCCTGGCGTCTCCCTGGGACGAGCACTAACTGGCTTTACCTGCCTGTGCCCTAGGATGGTGGGTTATCCACATGGGGGCCAAGACAGCTCCAACATCACTCACACAGAACCTCCCATCCCCATGAAAGCTGCAGCCCTGAACTGCCATGCCCAAGTTGCCTGAACCTGCCAGCTCTCTGCCTGCATCTGGGAGCACCCCCACTGACCTGTGCCCAGCCTCCCTGGTGCCCACCCACTGGAGGCACCCTCAAGCTCGCACGAACTCCAGTGCACTCCATCAGCTCCCTGCTTCTGTCGCCACCTCATGGGCCTCTACCTCCCTCCTGCCCATGGCAAGCCCTCACCAGGGCCGATGCCGCACTCCACACTGGCGTGCTTGCCTGCGCATGGTCTCCTCACTTGTTCATGAGGGCAAGATGCAGGTGCAGTGTCTGCTGCTGCACAGCTGGGCCTGCCGGGGCCCTGAGCACTCAGCACTTGCTGCAGGAAGGAATGTGGCCCCCGAATGTGGTAAGAGAGCTGGCTCGGGTGCCACACTGCAGCTCTCTTACCAGTCCACAGTGAATACGAGATGAAACTTTTCCTTTGATTCCGCCATAGTTAGATGGATCCATCCAGAGAAGAAATTCCCAGCATCGAGAGAAAGAAATTGTCAAGGAATGGAAGATCTCCTTAGAATGGATGCTGCAATTAAGACACATTTCATTCATTACATGAAATCCACCTTGCTCTCAACTTTCTCTTTTTCCCCTTGTATCTGTCTACTTACCCTCCACTTACTTAACATTGAATTTGAAAGTTCATTCAGATCAAATCATCCCTCAGGCTTCCTAGGGAAATGTGATAAACATAAAACAAAGGGGCCCCGCCAGGCCCACCAGGACCCTGGGAGCTGGCGCCACAAAGGGAGCTGGGTGCCTCCTCATGCTCAGGACAGTCCCTGCCTCTGCTCTGCAGCCTCCGATGACCTGCAGCTGCAGGTAACCAACCACAGCGCTTCCCACTGCCAAGCTCTTCTAAGCTATCATTATCCTTGTCACTCCTCAGTTAAGCCTCCCTACAGCTGACCCACTCCTCTGAACGTTACATCCATTTAAGAAAAGAACAAAAGTAACAGGCTGGGCGCAGTGGCTCATGCCTATAATCCCAGCACTTTGGGATTGCCTGAGCTCAGGAGTTCAAGATCACCCTGGGCAACGTGGCAAAACTGTCTCTACAAAAAATACAAAAATTGGCTGGGCATGCTGGCATGCACCTCTAGTCCCATCTACTCAATGGGCTGAGGTGGGCAGACAGCTTGAGCCCAGAGGCTGAGGCTGCAGTGAGCCATGACTGCACCACTGCACTCCAGCCTGGGTGACAGAGCAAGACCCCATCTCTTAAAAAACCAACAAACAAAAAACAAAAAATGGAAGAATAAACAAAGAAAGGAAGGAAGGAAGGAAGAACATCCTAGGTAACAACTTTAAAATGCAGCTGAGTAACCCAAACTGCAGCTCCTCAGGAGGACTTGAGGTTCTCCCTAACTTTGCACTTCATTCCGTCAGGAAACAGAATGGCAGCTGTTTCCCGACATGAGCAACCCCAGCCTCCTCAAGCACAGGGCACCCCTGGAGCTGCCTAGGCCAATGTGGAGGAGAGGCACACCATTCCCATCATCTCAGCCACGTTCTGAAATACACTTCCAGCACGAGCCAGCTCTGTCAGGCACACATCATGACCACTGACCATCAAAGCTCATCTTGGATAGACACAAGAGGCCACAGCGGGTCTG
Organism: Cheracebus regulus; assembly: GCA_963574635.1. NCBI lineage: Eukaryota > Metazoa > Chordata > Mammalia > Primates > Pitheciidae > Cheracebus > Cheracebus regulus. The sequence continues at coordinate 45,869 of CAUYQU010004957.1, forward strand.
CAGGAGGACAACAGTGGTTTTGTGTTTCAAATTAATCCAGTGCATATGTTTTGATTAGGAATGACAGTCTTATAAACTCTACCTTCCTATTACTCAGTAATGAGACCTATAATGAACTTAGTGTCAGCCTTTTCTGCAGAGCCTCCAGATGCTGCCCCTGGAACCATGTGAAGACCAGGCCCTTGCAGACTCTCTGCCTCCACGAGCAACTCCTCTCTGTGCTCAGAAAGGGCTGCATTCATGCCCAGGGTGAGTGCACCCGGGAGGGGAGCTTCCTACTGTTCATCGAACAAACGGAGCTGGTGGAGACTTCTCTGCTGCTTTGCTTCTACTTAAATAGTGCTGAGTGTGTGAGGAGCACAGCAAGGCCCATGAGGGAGCCTCAGGAACACAGCCTGGAAGGCAGGAAGTCAAAACTACAACACCAGGCTCTGACAGCGGAGAGCTGTTCACACCTGAGCACCCTGGAACCACACTACTCCCAGTCGCCAACACTGATGTCTACGAAGGATTTACATGTCAACACTTACAGGGTTCATATATTCAGGGCACTTTGAATCTGTGTCTCCCATGGGATAAAAAAAAAAAAAAAAGACTCTCTGTGGAACCTTCTCAGCAAAGGCAGGCCACTTCCTGAACTTGCTCAACTCAAGCCCCACACCTGCCTGGCCTCCGATCTGCTCAGCATGCGGATGGTGGTAGCCCCCTTTGCACGCTGCTGTCGATTCACCATGGTGCTTCTAAGGGCCTCCCAGTCCACCCAGGAGGACCGCTGGCACTGCAGGGGGTCATTTTTAGCATCCCTCTCAAAGCCACAGTGCTGCGTCACCAAGACCAGCCAGCCGCACCTGCTGGTGACGTACTCCACGTAGGTAATGGCGTCTTCGACACGGCGCTTCTTTGTACAGAGGATGATGCGGTTGAAGTTGGCGTAGATGACTGATGACCCCAGGCGCTTGAACTCAGCGATGAGCCTGTGGAGCAAGTTCAGAGTCTGTGGTGGAGACACCACAGCCATGCAGAGCCAGAGGGCACTCAGAAAATCCATGAGGGAAGAGACCTCAGGGTCCTGAAGCGGAAAAGCCTCCAAGATACACTAGAACCCAGAAGCAATGAAGAGCAAAGATTTCTGCATGGCAAAAATCCACCACAAACAAAGGAAAAAGAGAACCAAAAACTGAGGAAAAAATTAACAAATTCTTATCACAGAAAAATGGTAACTTTTGTATGGAGACAACTCATTCAATGTTCAATAAGAGAAAAACCAACAAAACTACAAAGAAATAGACAAAGAACTAAAAGAGAAAATTCGACTTCATTAATTATAAGGATCCTAAGTTAAGACCACACCTAGAAGCACTTTTATCCTAGCAGCTGGGTAATAATCCCCGGCCATGTTGGTGAGCACGAGCCCCTGTGGGACCGCTTTGGTGATGTCCGTCAAATCAGCATTCATCCCGGTTATAACATCTGTCAGACCTGCAACTGGGCTACTCCACAGAAAACACACCACGAATCTATCTACGCCAGCTCATGCACGAAGCCTCTCACTGATTTGCTATTTCTAACGACAGCACAAGGCTGGAAAGAGGCTAAATGTTCTTTCATATGGCACGTTTCATATGGCACAGATCTCCAATTTTCACTAAAACGAGCAAGGCATACAGCAATAAACCGCAGCATGACTTGTGCAGGAAAAGGGCAGGAGCGAGGTGCCGCCCAGCATTCTCTGCAGGGTGACAGGCGAAGCTACAGCAGCAGCTCTGTGTTTCCCTGGGATCCTTTGGATTGTTATGCTCCACAAATCCAGAAACAGACTACTTATCCCAGAGGCACTGGCTGGCCACGTCTCCGGTTTTGGGGACTAAGGGACCAGCCCAGCTGAGGACACGGTGGGCAGCCCAGGGGTGAAGTGTACTCACTGCAGGAAGAGTTTCTTCATCATGTTGTGGAGCGTGCGGTGCAGGGCGGGATCGTGCAGCAGAGAGGACGGTGACCGAAGCCAGCGGTAGAAATGCATCACCTGGTTGTCTGCGTAGATGTTGTGGTACTGGGTGATCTCCTTTACCCAGCCCACCACCATGCTCTTCAGGATTCTGGAAGAGAAGTGCAGGACACCCTCATGCCCTCAGCCCTCCCACGCTGCCACCATGCTGGACGCTCTGTCACGGGCACAGGTTTTCCCTATACGGCTGGGTCCAAATCTGTCATGGTCACCTTCCCTTCTCACTGTCCCCACCTTAAGTCACTGTCCCTTACCCTAACGCCTAATGTGTTTCTTTCCATGTCATTCCTTAAACTAGCTCAGGCTTCACCACATCCCTCAACATAACCCAAACTCTGTGTGCTCTGAAGCAGGACAGATGGACTGGCAAGACGGGCCTGGCCCTCTGAGGGCAGCACAGTATGCGGCAGCAAGTGTGTGACAGGGCAGAGCCCTGACGGGAAGGACACAGCAAAGCCACTGCCTAGACATCGGAACACCACACTAGGCCGGGTGTGGTGGCTCACACCTGTAATCCAGCACTTTGGGAAGCCAAGGCAGGCAGATCACCTCAGGTCAGGAGTTCGAGACCAACCTAGCCAACATGGTGAAACCCCATCTCTACTAAAAATACCAAAAATGACCTGGGCTGGTACGTGTCTGTCAACCCAGCTACTTGGGAGGTTGAAGCAGGAGAATCGCTTGAACCTGGGAGGCAGAGGTTGCAGCGCACCGAGACTGTGCCACTGCACTCCAGCCTTGGGGATACAGCGAGACTCCGTCTCAAAAAAACAGAACAAAACAAAAAAAACACCATGTCCATGTCATATCCACGTGGCTCCAGCAGGCGGCCAGAGACAAGAATTTAGAGGCTCCCTCCTGCCTAGGCAGGCTGGGCTCCCTGCCTTCCCACCACTTCCTTTAAAAGGACCATTCAGGTGCTTGTGCATGAACTGAACATGCCCACATCCCATTCCCTCACTCGGCTAGTGGCCTGGGTACCCTCCCTGACTGACCCTTCGGTTCTGCCTCACGTGACGCAGGGACAGAGGGTGGCCTCCCCACTCACAGTGCCCTCCCTGCGCAGAAGCTGTAAGGAACACATCTTTGCACCTGTTACCTGCTGAGGTGATTACTGATTTGGTGCCTTCCCGCTGAGGAAGCAAGGGCCGTACTGGGTCTTCCCTACAACACTAGGGGAACACAAGGCTGGGCCCTACACCGGAGCAATGGTCAGGCAGGTGGGACCTGGACGTAGCTCACACAAAAGCCACAAGGGTGTGTGCCAGTGTAAACACGTTTCCTGTGGCAGGGGCTCTGGCCACAGGTAAGACAACTGGGCACTGGGCGTGCACTGTGCACACCCTGTCCGGCCCCTTCACTTCCCCTTAGGGCAGAGGTGCCAGTTGCTCTGGTAGTGAAACCCCAATTCAGCTAAAGAGTCCCAAAACTGCACGTCACCCTGCTGGAGAAGTGGGAACTTCAATGGGGTCAATAACAGAATGTCACAATGGAACCTACAGAGGTCGAAGTCTCATTCCTAAAACTCCCTTTCATCACAAACTCTTCAACAATTCCACAAAGCCCACATTCCTCAGAGCGGCGGTTTCTGCCATCTGCTGTCAGACTCCCTCTACCTCTCAGGCCTGGGCTGCCTGTCTTTCTGCTAAGATCCTGCTCCAGGCTCCCAACTGCCTCCTTGCCTCTTTCCACCGGGTCCTCTCCCTGCCTCACTTCCCAGCTCTGACATGTTCCTTCTCCCCTTTTTTGTGGAGTCATTAAAACTATGGCTAAGAACAGGATCTAGAATCACAAAGAACTTGTTTTCGAGCGCAAACCCTTCCGTTAATTTGTGGTATGACCAGAACCACAAAGGCAACCCCTCTGACCTCAGTTTCCTCATCTGAAAATGGACAATAACCGTTGCCTGTCCCGGGGCTGCTGTGGGGACTCAGGCAGTGAAGTGCTTGAAGAAGTGCACAGCAAGCGTTCCCCAGCATGAACCACCATGGGTGAGCAGGGCAAGAAGCTGCCCTCAACCCCCTCCGCGGCAGACTGACGGCTCCTGACACCTCAGGGCCAAAGCCTCATGCATCACACTCAGCACAGCTAGCTGGAAATTCCTATGATGCACCTTTGATTACTGCGAGAAGCAGCCCCGGTTAGAAAGGCTCTTTGTGTGAAGCACCTCTGGCCACAAGGAGGTTAGAGGCAGCACCTGGCACAGTTGCTGGGAACCAGGCTGGACCCACATGGTAGCAAAGACAACAGTCTGAAGAGGGGAAACTCGCCATGGTGGTTTCTGGCTCTGCCATCAAGATTAAGGGAAGCCCAAGGAACACTGTCTTAGACCTTAGCTTTCCAAATTAAGGGCAGAGGATAAGGCACAGTCTATGAGTAGCACTCCTTCCAGGAGAGGGTGGCACCTGAAGGTGTTGGAGCACAGAGCTGTCTCATCGTAGCTGGCCGGGGCACTGGCAGCCTGACCGCCCGTGATCATGTCCTCCAGGGACGCCTGCTGGATCACGTCGAAGCTGATGCCCATGCTGTCCGCCCCCTCCATGTCGTTGACGTGGTGAGATTGGAGGATGGTGTTGACGGCCAGGTTCTGAAGGTCCAGCTCCATACACACTGCACAGGAGACGCCATGCTCAGCCAACATCCTGCCAGCTCAAGCACCACCAGTCCCCCAGGCCTGACCCCAGCCAACATCACCTCCGGAACCAGCATCAGACCTACCTACACCCATCCTCACATCTGCCAGGCTATTCAGATTCCTGAGGGCACAGGAGGCGCCACCTGGCCCTTGACCCCAGGACACTCTCCTGCAGCCTCAGCTCTGACCTGCAAGGTAGAGCTCTGGGCCCATCCTTGGGCGCTCTCGCCTTAAAATGTCACAGAATGGCAGAAACACCAGTCAGCTTTCTTGGGCCTCATCGTCCCACCCACTTGCCTGTGGAGTAACAGCCTGAACTGTTGATCTCAACTGTGGCTTGGTCATCAAACTCCATGATAAGGCGGTTGTCATCAGCCTCCTTTCCACCCAGGTCAGGGCGGGCCGTAGGGGACAGCCAGAGCAGGTGGTTGTGGCGCTGGAGGTGGCGGGCAAAGAAGAGGTCGGAGCCGAAGGTGGAGATGTCCTCTGGCAGGTTCCCGATGGGAATGTGAAAGTACCTGTGCCGGCCACAGGTCAGCGCCGGGAAACATCACCGTGTCACAGAGACCACCGAGGTGGCCCTGCCTGGGACACTTGCCCATGACGGCAGTGCTGTGCTCACCTGCTCATCTCGAAGGCCTGCGACAGGCAGGTGTCCAGGTTGAGGTAGTGCCGGATCATGCGCCGGGCTCCATGCCGCTGCCAGTCCAGAACCCCATAGTTGATCTTGTCGGCCACACAGATAGGCACCAGCGGGAATTCCTCCAAGACGGGAATCTCCCTGGCCAGCCTCTTCAGCTCCCAGGTGGACTGAATGGCAATGAGTGTGGGCCCCCGGCGCTCCTCCTGGATCAACGTAAAATGGAAGAAAAGACCCGGGTGAACCCAGCCTCAAAGGAGAGGGGGCTCACACCGCAGGACCCCAGCCACCCTCACCTTGTAGGCGAGCAGGAAACGCTGGATGGCTCTGCAGATGGTCTTCAGGTCAGTTTCTGCCCGAACTTCGAAGGTATGTTTTGGGGGCGGCAAGAGCTCAGGGCCCACCTTCTCCAGGAGGAGGCCATGCTCCGCCGAGTACAGGGCACTGAGGTTGGGCATCTGGTTGCTGCGCACCTAGATAAATGCAGGCCACGTCGGCCTCACCCTGCATGGGAGGAAGCAGGGGAAGCCCTGGGGCAGACTCCACCTCCGCCACTGCACTGCCAATTCAATCAATTCATGGGCAAAGATGTCCTCCTTCCCCAGACCCTGCCCCAACCAGTGTGCTGCCATGGAGGGCCACGGACTCACAGTGTCCAGCACAAACACGGACGCCCTGTGCTGTGAGGGGATGAAGATCCCAAAGAGCGCTTTGTGGCCCTGCATGTGGTGGTACAGGTAGACATGGCGGATACTCCCTGTAGAAGGAACAAGACTGTTACCCTACAAGTGTGAAAGGCAGGCACATGGTGGGCAGCTGGTGCAGGTAATACCTGGTTCCAGGTAGCTGAACTGGGCCAGAGAGCGCATCTCCAGGTGCTCAAGAGCAAAGGTCTCTGCTTCCCAGCCCGAAAGGTGCCTCACCAGCTGTTTATTGACCACACACACACAGCCCAGGTGCACCAGGGCCCGGAACAGTAATGGAACCTAGAAGAGGCAGACAGACAAGCCAGCAAGGGCTGGATGGGGTGCTCTGGCTGCCCACCTGCTTCATGCCTGGGATGTGGCTGTGCCCCTGCAGCTGCCCAGCCCACTGCCTACAGGCCACCTGTGGCAGACATGCTGCTGACATTCACCTCACCTGTGGGTACAAGTCCACAATCGCTGCTGTTTCCCAGCCCACACCCTGGGTGGGTTTCTTTCCTCTATTCCACCCCGTTGGAGCCTCCCCCAGTCCAGCTGAGCGTGGCTGGGGAATCACCTGAGTCTCGTACACGCCCTCAATGTCTGGCGCTGACAGCTCAGCATTGATCTCATTGATGTGTTCCTGGTACATGTCCTCCGGCACCGAATACTCATAGAGATTGTAGACCACATTGGAGCGAGGAAGGACCCGATTTACCTGGCGAAAATACAGCGAGGATCTCATCACAGGGTGCAGGTGGTAATGTCTGTGGTGCACACACATGCACACGCTGTTCAGAGGCCTAGGACTTCCAGAGCCCCTAACAATTGGGTCCACCCACCAGGCCACAGTCCACTTCTCTCAATGATTACAACTAAAAACTCTGGAAGTAATTTTTATGTTATTTATTTTTTACAGACAGGGTCTCACTCTGTTGCCCAGGCTGGAGTGCAGCAGTGTGATCACAGCTCATTGCAGCCTCCAACTCCTGGGCTCAAGCGGTCCTCCAGCACCAGCCTCCTGAGTAGCTGGGACAACAGGAACACACCACCACTCGTGGCTAACTTTTTCGTTTTTTTGTAGAAAGGAGGTCTTGCTATGTAGCCCAGGCTGGTCTGAAACTCCTGGGCTCAAGCGACCCCCCAACCTCAGCCTCTCAAATCTCTGGAACTGCAGATGTGAGCCATCATGCCTGGTCTCAGGGCACAATTTTGGAAAAGCAACCTGCAGTCTATCAGAGTAGACAAGAACTCTCAGAATATAGCAGTCAATACTGGTCTGGGGAAGTTCCCAGTTCATCTTCTTCCATTCTCTCATGGTTTTAATCTGAGGGTATAGGTGGCAAAAACTGAAATAAACCACATTTTCCTAGTCAGAGGAATGAAAAAGGAACCTCTGGAATGTGTATGGAGGGCTGGGGGAATCTCAGAGAGGAGAGCTGGAGAGAGGCACCCTAGCTTGTGCATGGAGGGGCTGGGGGAGTCCCAGAGAGGAGAGCTGGAGAGAGGCACCCTAGCTTGTGCATGGGGGGGATAGGGGAGTCCCAGAGAGGACAGCAGGAGAGAAGCACCCTAGCTTCATGCATGAATCAGCACAAGTCCCAGGCTCACTATAAGCTGCACTTGTACAGGTGACCCAAAACAGCGCAGCAGAGGCTCTGGAGGCTGAGCTGACGTTGGAGGCTTTGCACAAAAGAGGCAAGGCAGAGCTTGGGCACTGGAATTAACTGTGTTAGTTGTTGCTTAAAAAAAAAAAAAAAAAAATCAACACTCTCTAAAGGGTTTTTTTTTAAATCCAAGTCTCAAATATGTAAAATGTCCAGGTTGCAATAAAGTATCTCTTGGCATAACAACAACCAGAAAAATCTGAATAATTCTCAAGGGAGAAGAGAACCAGTAGGGTTACATTTTTCCAGTAATATGAAATTAGACCGACACAAAAATCAAAGAAGTGAAAAACTATGTTATGGTAAATATGAACTGGAACATCTAGTGTAATTACATATTTTTAATGTATCTTTTTCTTTCCTGGCTGTTCACTGAATGAATTTAGATAAAATGATACCCCTCAAGCTCTAATCTTGGTTTCTCAACATAATCTCCAACAAGGCTCAGGCTCTTTAGAGGAACAGCTAATTCCATGTCTGGAAGTTCAAGATAAGCCTGGCATCTCTTAGTGGCCAGACAGCAAGGAAGTATTCAAAAACCAACAGGGCATGTCAAAAGGACTCAAGTGCCAGCTTGAAGGGATCCTGCCAGCCCAGTTTGGGATAATTTGAGCCTCAAAAAGATATGACCACCGAAGAGTCTACTGTCTGGTGCCATTAGTACGAAGTTCTAGAAAATCACACACACACACACACACGAAGTTACAGAAATACAGAAGTCAGGCCAGCAGATGGTTGCATGGGGTGGACAAGAGCACCCTCTGGGGTGACGGAAATGTTCTGCACTTGGGTGGGGATGTGGGCGACACAGGCACAGTCATGTATCCAAAAACCCAATCAACTGCACATTTAAAAATCTGCACTTAACTATATGTAAATTACAGTAAGTCCTCATTTAACACCATCAGTGGATTCTTGGAAACTACGATGTTACGTGAAATGATGTATAGCTGGTACTCAAATAACGTCATTTTGTTCAATGTAGTTTCTTCCTTTTTTAAAAAAGAAAATTCTATAGAGAAGGGGTTTTGCCATGTTGCCCACACTAGTCTCAAACTCCTGAGCTCAAGCAATCCACTGGCCTCAGCCTCCCAAATTGCTGGGATTACAGGCATGCACCATTGCATCTGGCCAACATAGTTTCATTATAATGTTGCCAAGAAGAAAAAAATCTGTTTCATTATACATCATTTTAGTTAAAGTCATTTCACTTAAAGTTGCAGATTCTAAGAACCTATCAACTACATAAAGCGAGGGCCTACCGTATACCCTGACATACCTAACGTGTGTGTTGGGCGGGGTCTGGCTACAGCTGATCTCAAAACATTAAACACTGAGGCAGGAGGAACGCTTGAGCCCAGGAGCACCAGGCTGTAGCAAGGCAAGATCACAGCACTGCAGTCCAGCCTGGGTGACAGACTGAGACCGTCTCAAAAACATAAACAACAAAAATTAAACAAAAATCCACAAATTCATAGAAATACTTTAAAAAGAGAGAAAAAGTGAAAGGAATAAACCCATTTGCCATGCCCTACCTTGAAAATTAAAACTAATTTAAAGGGAAAAAGCATTTATCTTGCTTTAAAAAAAAACACCTCAGCATATTATACCTCTTGTATCTTGCTTTTTAAGGAATAAACTAGAGTTCACTTCCACCTGATCTGCACAAAGCTCTTCATTATAAAAGGAAATAGCTAAGACACACAGGGAAACAGAATCAGAAAATATCATCCTGGAGCCCCCCCATGAGCCCTATGAGACGTGGATGCTGACAGCCCAGTCAAACATCGAGGACAGAATGCTCACACAGCGCCAGAGCCTCCCTCCCGAGATGAGCTGACAGTCATCCAAAAGTAAGAGCGCTTCTACACAGCACAGCACCACAGCACCAGCATCTCTAAGACAGTGCCCCCTGCCCCGTTCTCTGTGGTCTCCACGACTCCGCGTCCACTTTCCTTTTTCTGTCCGCCAGCCTCCGTCTCCCAAGTGCTGGCGTTACGGGTGTGAACCACTGCACCTGGCTCTGCGTCTACTTTCTAGATGCACATTCCACTCAATCACCTGGCTGGAATCGAGTTTCACCTTCTCCAGAAAACCTCATTTAAGTATAAATACACACAGCTCGTCTCCCCAACTATGTGTCACTTCTTAGTGATTCACAGCATCCAGTCGAGAAACGTGCTGAGCTGATCCACTAACAACGTGGGGTTCAGGCCGAGATGCCATCTAAGAGCCTCAAAGCACTCATGGCAACATGAAAACCCTGGGAGACTTTCTGCATGTGGAAGAAGCCAGCACAAGGAACTATCTACTGTAGGGTTCCAGTTATATCTAATGCCCAAATAGGCAAACCCATGGTGACAGGAAGTGGATCAATGGCTACTGAGGGTTGTAGGAGGATGGTGACGGCTAAGGGATGCAACGTTTCTTTTTGGGGTGATGAAAATGTCAAAATGGGGATGAGGGGAGGGAGAGCATCAGGACAAATAGCTAATGCACGCAGGGCGTAATACCTAGGTGACGGGTCAATAGCAAACCACCACGTTTACCTATGTAACAAACCTTCACGTTCTGCACATGGATCCCGGGAATTACAGTAAAATTAAAAAAAAAAAAAAGAAAATGTCAAAATTGACTGGCAGTAGTCATGCCATTAATAGCCATTGAATTGTGCACTTTAGATGGGTGAGTTGGATGGCGTGTAACTTTACATCCCAATAAAGCTGTTAATCAAAGAGCCTGTGGGGACAGAGTTCGCGACCTCTAATCAATGCCATTTATGGACCTTGCAGGCAGACAAGCTGTTCATGACGAGGACCCCAGCAGCTCCATCCCAGCACTCACTCTGCCCTAGGCTGTGCACTCGGTGCTCACACATGTTGTTTTAAGGAACTCCTACAACATCCCAATGAAGTACTGAGGAGATGGAGGCACAAGGCCACACTAAATCATGGAACGCCACCTCAGAAGCTGCCCAGGCAGATGACTGCAGAGGCCAGCACCAGCTGCCTCCCTACCTTGCGATACGAGGCGCCCTCCTCCGCTTTGGTAACTCGCTGGTTCACATAGAACACACGGGGGATGCTCAGCCTGATGCAGTGCAAATCACTGCCAATGAGTGCCCACAGCCTGAACAGGCCGGCTTGGCTGGTCTCGCTGATCTGAAAGGCCAGGCGGACAGACAGCACGTCACAGGACTTACTGAACACACAGACAGGGCCACCTCCCAGGTAGCTTCCAGTCCCCAGCACAGGGCCTTAGGCCTCCCTACGATGAGCAGGAAACTCCAGGCCCGCTCTAACCCTCCCATCCAGGACCCCAGGGCCCAGCTGGACACCCCGTCCCTAGGGGTCAGCAGAACCACTGTCCTCCCCCTCGGATCAAGGTCTACACCTGCACAATCTGCCATGGAAGGTCCAGGATGCTACGGGCAGTCCTTCGCAAGAAGCTCCCCAGCCCAGTGGCAGGCCCATCTCGGAAGGCCCCAGGCCTCAGCATGCCCTCTGCTGACTCCAGACGCTGCCTCTTCCTGCGGGCAAGACGCTGCCGGGCCTGCAGCTGCCACTTCTTCTTGTGGAACCGGAGCCAAACAAGCCACTCTTCCTGGGACAGACAGTGAGCACAGCCAACGCGCAAGTAGTGAGACAGGAATGCCTGCACCAACTTTCTCAAAAGCAGCCTCCCTAGGGGTCAGGCCACGTCTCGGGCTCCCCGGGCTGTGCAGCAGAGCCCTCAGAGACAGACTGTGTCATAGCTGTGCGCCTTACCTGGGTGGTTCCCAGGGCAGGAGGCTGCCCCAAGATCTCCTGCCAGGACACAGTTGGCGTGAGGTCCTGGGATTCCTCTTGGCTCTCCCAAAGGACTCGCTTCCTCTTCACAGCAATGTGGGCTGGTGGGTGAGGTGGCTTCACCAGGCCGAAGTCCTCCATGTCGGGAGCACTTGGCTCCGGACTGTCTCCTGGGGCCTGGGCCATCGTGACCTGGAAAGACCCAATGAAGCCTTAAGTCAGGATCTTGGGCTGGGCACGGTGGCTCACACCTCATCTAAGCACTTTGGGAGGCCAAGGCAGGAGAACTGCTTGGGGCCAGGAATTTGGGACCAGCCTGGGTAAAACAGCAAGACCCTACCTCTACAAAATATATTACAAATTAGCCAAGTGTGGTAGCACGCCTGTAGTCCCAGCTACTTGGGAAGCTGAGGCAGGAGGATCACTTGAACCCAGGAGCTGAGACTTCAGTGAGCTATGATCACACCACTGCATTCCAGCCTGGACAAGAGTGAGACGTTGCCTCATAAAAACAAAAATCTCAGGACCGAATCCTCATAAATTCTACTTCTGAAAATCTAATATATCACCTGAAATGGGAAGTTCATTTGCACAAGTTTATTTAATTTTTAATCGTGAAGGCCAGGTATGGTGGCTCGCGCCTGTAATCCCAGCACTTTGAGAGGCCGAGGTGGGAGGACCACCTGAGCCCAGGAGTTTGAGACTAGCCTGGCCAACATGGTGAAACCCTGTCTCTATAAAAAATCGAAAAATTAGCTGGGTGTGGTAGTGTGCGCCTGTGATCCCAGCTACTTGGGAGGCTGAGGTGGGAGGATCACCTGAGCCTAGGAGGTGGAGGCTGCAGTGAGCCGAGGTTACACCACTGCATTCGAGGATGGGTGACAGAGTGAGACCCTGTTTCAAAAAAAAAAAAAATATGAAAAGATCAAACCAAAAAATAAATGTCACTCAAGGCTAGGAATAAGTAAATGTTTGCATTTTCCCATGTTTGCTCCAGAATGCTCTTTTTATAAGAAAGAAAATATTGCAAATAATTCTATCTGCCCTCACACCCTCATCCCCCACACATCTTTAAACGTTTACCACATGTCCATAGACACATGCCACAGTTGTAAGTTTTAACCTAACCTAAACAGTCACATGTAGTACACACCTGAGTATACAACTGGTTCCCTTTTTCATTTTTTTATTTTTTTTGAGACAGAGTCTCACTCTGTCGCCCAAGCTGGAGTGCAGTGGTATAACCTCGGCTCACTGCAACCTCCTGGGTTCAGGGTATTCTCCTGCCTAAGCCTCCCAAGTAGCTGAGACTACAGGCACGTGCCACCACACCCAGCTAATTTTTGTATTTTGAGTAGAGATGGGGTTTCACCATGTTAGCCAGGATGGTCTTGATCTCCTGACCTTGTGATCCGTCCCCCTCAGCCTCCCAAAGTGCTGGGATTACAAGAGTGAGCCACCACATCCTGCCTGTTTTTTTTTTTTTTTTTTTTTTGAGACAGAGTCTCACTCTGTTGCCCAGCCTGGAGTGTAATGGCAGGATCTCCTCTCACTGCAACCTCTGCCTCCCAGGTTCAAGCAATTCTCCTGCCTTTGCCTCCTGAGAGGCTAGGATTATAAGCACCTGCCACCAAGCCCAGCTAATTTTTTGTGGTATTTTTAGTAGAGACGGGGTTTCACCATGTTGGCCAGGCTGGTCTTGAACTCCTGACCTCAAGTGATCCACCCATCTTGGCCTCCCAAAGTGCTGGGATTACAGGTGTAAGCCACGGCGACCGGCCGTTTTTTTTTAAAGACACAGGGATCTCCCTCTGTCATCCAGGCTGGAGTGAAGTGGCGTCATCTTGGCTCATTGCAGCCTCAACCTTCCAGGCTCAAGTAATCCTCCCACCTCAGCCTCCCAAGTAGCTGGGACTACAGGCATGCACGACCATGCCTAATTTTGTTGTGTAGTTTTTTGTTTTGTTTTGTTTTGTTTTTATAGAGATGAGGTCTCCCTATGTTGCCCAGGCTGGTCTGGATCTCCTGGGCTCAACTGATCCTCCCTCCTTGGCCTCCCAAAGCATTACAATTATAGGCATGAGCCATCACACCTAGCCTTAGTTTTACACTGTGAGACCGCAGCTTCTTCAAATATGAAAAATCATTTTCACCAGCATCACTCACTGCAGTCTACTCTCCCCCAATAATCTTTTAGACTTTTGAGAACCGTTTTACGGTTCCTCTGTGACCTACCAACTTCCTACTTACAAGACGGTCTGTTTCTAGGATCCTAATCAGCTCTACTCCTCTCATCTTGTAAAGATGCCATGACATATAGTGTGTCTTATTACATAGAAAGATCAACATCCCCTCCTTATTCTTCAAAATTCTTTCGTTATTCTTATCCTTACTCTTTGTATGAATTTTAGGATTCATCTGTCAAGTTCTATCCAAAAAACTTTTTATAGATTTTTCTATTGGAATTACACTGAATTTTATGAATTAATTTGGGGCAAACTGCCATATTTTAATACCGAGTCCTTTCATCTGTAAAGCTGGTACCTCTTTTTATTACTTAGGTAAATTTTTTTATGTTCAGTAAAGTTGTATATAGGCCACGTATGGTGGCTCACACCTATAATGCCAGTGCTTTGGAGGTGCAGGCAGGAGGATCACTTGAGCCCAAGAGTTTAATATCAGCCTGAGCAACACAGCAAGATCCAACCTCCACAAAATAAAAAAGTAGCCAGGTGTGGTGGTGCACACCTGTAGTCCCACCTACTCAGGAGGTTACCAAACGAGCTAAGGAGTGTTTTTTTCATATTCCTCTTAAAAACCATTTGGCAAGATGACAGAAAAAAGGGGAAAAAGGAATGAACAAACATTAATATAATATAATAATATATTATAATATAATAATATAATAATTATTCAGATTTGTGCATGTTAAGTAAGTCTACCACTTGCAAGGAAAACAATTAATGTAATCATGAGAGTAATTTCATTCCAGCCTCTGCTTTTGTTGTCTATGGGATTGAGTGACCAGAGGCCAAATTAGAGAGAAGTGTCTTATACAGATAAGTTATTTAATTTAAATTTACCTCTGTTTTAAGGAATTTGAAAGATCTTTTATCTGCATATGTATTAAAAACAGGCCATGTTATCCTGATGGTACCAAGGTCTTATGTCTTCAGAAACCAGACATAGTCTGTGGTGTCCCTTTCTCTTGAAGATAATTTTGGAACATTGTCGATGGGGAAGAGAACCATAAAGTATCTCAACTATACCCATTTTCTAGCATTATTGCCTTAGGAATTCTCTTAGAAGATAAGAAATCTCTTATGATAAAGGCAGAACTTTCAAGACATGACGCTTAGTAGCATTTTCATGTGTCCTATGAGTCAAATTGTGAGCAGCTCTCATGCCTAGCATTCTGACATTCAAGTCTTCCTTTCTTTTGTAGCCTTCAGGGAAAATGGAAATAGCTTGAGATTCTTTTCTAAATCATGAAGTTACCACTGACCTTCTGTTTTCTTAAAATCTCCACAGATTCTGTAGTTCACTGACCCTCATGAATACTCACGCCCCTCAGGACTTTGAGATTTGTAGAAAAAGCAGCTATTCCCTGGTTCTCTGATTAGAAGTAAATGCATGCATGTAATATACACATATTCAGTGGAGTAAATGTATGCACATAATATTCACATACTTAGTGTTTACAAAAGCTCTTTTGACACCAATTGCAATTTTTCCTTCCAGAGTACAGACCTGAAGATATATTTCCTGAAAATGTATGCCACATAAAAAATAAGACTCAAAACCAAAAACAAGAACAATCCATGCCTTGTGGCATGTGGAGAAAAAGCTGAAAGTGTCACATCTTTAAGATGTAAAATAGTTTAAAGTTAATACAACCATAGTGTTTAAAGCTTGTCTGAAAAGTAACCAAGGAGTGATGTTATTTGCAGTGATTTTTTAAGCATGTAGGCTGTCATGTACCACTGGATTGAGTCTTACTTCCAATAATGGCTTGATCAAGATAGCGAAGATATTCTGTATAATACTACTTCTTGTTGAAAAAGTGACTCTACTCTAAACATTCTCAGACTCTTTGTATGTTTCAATAGAACTCTTTTGTAATAAAATGCACCAAAAGGAAAATGAAGGAGAGTTGTTAAACTACCTTCGATGGAGTAACAAAAGGGCCCATTTTCTTTCTCCTTGTCCTAATTTGGAAATCATTTTATGAAGCATTTGTTAAGTGAAACATATATGCACAGTTTGGTAAATAAATTTAGTGGAATGTTGCAGTGTGGGACTAATTACACTCAGAAGAAAGCTGAACTAAAAATCAAGTGACTTAGAATCAAGTCCTGCTAATTTTTGACCTTGGGCAAATCACTTGAGCCTTTTATCCTCAGGTTTTTCATTGGCAGAAGAGGTGTGTCAATATGTGTATGTGTGAAGAGGGTAATCTCTGGGTTCTCAAATAAGGTGATACTCACCTCCAAGGGAGTGTTTGGAAAACCGTAGGGGCATTTTTATTTGTCACAATGACTTGGAATATTCCCAACATTTACTGGTTGCCAGGCTGGGTTAGAAAACATCCTACAATGCACAAGATAATCTTTCCCCGTGAAGAATTGTCCTTCATCAGATGCCAGTCATCAGTTGTCCTTCCTATACCTTCAGGAAGCTGTAGATGATTCTCTGGAATCTCTTCCAGTTCGATATCTAAATTACACGGTTGGTAAAAACAATATTAGGTTAAATAAAAAACAAATTCCATGAATCCATAAAACCATAAACACAAGAAACACTTCAAATTTTTACAAAATGCTTGGGGCAAAGATCACATATGTACTTATTTACTAGGAAGAGAAATCATCATTTATTGAATCTTTCTGTACAATCCATTTTCCTAATGAAGTCATAGACATTTTATTTTATTTTATTTTTTGAGATAGAGACTCACCCTGTTGCACAGGCTGGAGTGCAGTGGCACGATCTCACCTCACAGCAACCTCCGCCTCCTAGGTTTAAGCAATTCTCCTCCCTCAGCCTCCTGAGTGGCTGGGATTACAGGTGTGCACCATGATGCCTGGCTAATTTTTATATTTTTAGTAGAGGTGCGATTTTGCCATGTTGGCCAGGCTGGTCTCGAACTCCTGACCTCAAGTGATTTGCCTGCCTTGGTCTCCCAAAGTGCCATGATTAGCCACCATGCCTGAGCCACCATGCCTGGCCAAATTGTAGAAATTTTAATGAGCATGGCTCAATTTAGATGTTATTATTATGTTGCTGAAAATTAGTCTGAAGCTTAGGGAGGATGGACATCTTTCTCTGGTACTTCCTCAGTCATCCACATTCCACCGTAGTGTAGTTGTTTGATTGGCCTCCATGCTGGCAGCGAGCTTCATGAGGACAAAGTGCAATAGTTCTCCATTTCCTAGCACTGTATATTGCACATTACTAAATATTTGTTGAATAGAGAGATAGAAAAAGTGAATATAGCAGTTTAGTTTAAGAAACACAGTGACATTAATTTGAACATTTGTTCTTTGAATACTTAACACTGAATAGCATTCATTTTTTATAAATATATAATTTTATATGTGTATTTATTGCTATAATTCTCTATAACATGCATTTCTAAAATTTATTTCTCATATTCCATTGTTTCCTTTTCTGCTTTTACTATTTAATATTCTTATTTTATATATCTTTGTGTTTGTTTTCTTTAGACATGTTGTGTATCCGTTAAATGCATGATGATAATATATCCTGGGGACAGAACAGCAGAAAAGGCAGAGTGAGGACAGTGGAGTCAGGTGGCCTGAGTTTGAAAATCTTGGTTCCACCACTTACTAGCTACATGGATTTTGATGAGTCACTTGGCCTTTATTCATAGCAAAAAAAAAAAAAGGAATATTTATCCCTGATGATTATTTTGGAATATTAAAAAAGGTAATAGATGTAATATATGTAGTATAAGTAAAGCACTTAAGGGACTTGAGAAAAAGTGTTAGTACATGTGCAGTTATTATCATTCTTATCTTTCTCTTTGATTGGGACATTTTAAAGCATTATAGATTTTAAAAAATTGCATAAGAAAGGGGAAATGATTAAACCTGATTATTTCCATTCAGGGGAGGTTAAATAGAGCCATCTTTGACATAGAAAACTCAAGGTGACTTAATGCAGTCAGTACTAGTGCAAAGAATCAAGGAGCACTTTGATTGTCCTAAGATGGACTTGGGGGGAACACTCTGGAAGAGACAATCAGCCATCTGGTTTCATGTTATTACTCCAGTGAAACTTTGTTCTTATCCACCTCCTTTGTGCTGTTACTGTCAAATGTAGGGTCTGTCATGATTTTTTTGCTGAAAGGGTGAGATTGAAGCCTGTTGAGCCTATCAAAGAGCAGGTCCTATGGCTAATTTTGGTGATGGATTTTTGCAATATGGCTGTACGCAACCTTAATATGTTAGGAATTTCTATGTTAGGAATCTTTTAAAGCTCCTTGTTGATAACTTTACAAATGTCTCACATGCACCTCAAGGAATTAATTACCAAAGCTATTCTCTCTTTTGGGTGCTAGGCCCCAAAATAAACAGGCCCGACAATAAACAGTTTGAGACACATCTAAAACCAACAGTTGTAAGTTTTCTCACTCTTATTTTAGTGTATGGATCACTGTGAATCTCTAGCTTGCAAATCATTCGTAGAGGACAATTATGCTGCTTTCCACAATCCTATTTCCTGTTAATCTTGGCTGGTCATGTGACTCATATGAGGACTCATTTTAAATCATAGCAATAAATCCTAATTATTCAAATGTGCATAAAAATTCTCAACATATTGTACTGTGAAATGCTGGATTAACAAATGTATATTTGTATAATCCTCATCCGTAATGAGATTTGGTCTGAGAGGTAAGGAATTTTAATTTAAGCAGTGTTATTTTTTCTCACTTTTGGAAGTCTGCAGAGTTTGTATTTTAGTTATTTATTAAACCATGAATAGTGTGAACTGTCATTCTATACTATAATGTTAAGAGAAAACTAAGAAAGTCAAAATTATTGAAGACACAATGTGGTGGCAGATTTTGATAACAGGGAATATGTAGTGCACTGTTAGAAAATCCAGATCTTGGAAGAATATCTTCTTGATGGTAGTAATGACATTCTCCATTTTCCCCTGAGAAAGCTCATTTGCTCCATTGGAGAGCTTCTTATATCCTTAAATGGTAAGCATGTGTGGGAAAATACCAGAATGTTTTTTTTTTTTTTTTTTAAGAAATGGGGCATATTTATACCTAAAACTGGTTGGATTTTGCTTTAATGCTTACCAAATCAATATAATTCTAAGGCTATTTATATTGTTAATTACCTGGTATTTTTATTTGATTATTCTTGCTAATTAAGACTTGGGTAAATAATGTGGGACAAGACATAATGTCTATTTTGTACACTTTTCTGTGAATATATTTTATAAGACTTTAGGCAAATGGTAAGTTTTCTCAGGTGTAGCAGGTAATATGGTCATGGCAATTCCAGGAATATATTGGAATACCTCTTTGTTCTTATACTGTTAAGGAGAACCACAAACAAATTAAAGAAGCTGAGAGAAGAAAGGAAGACCTATATTTATAAAGCTTGCTATATTAACCTTCTTATTTACCATTTCTGTGTTTCTTCTTTTCTTCTTATGGCTTGAGTTATCATACCATGTCATTTTCTTATTTCAATATAATTTTCTTTTTTCCTGTCTATTTTGTGCTGCTGTTGTCAAATATGTTTCATTTCCATGTTTTATAGACCCCACAATGCAATTATATATATATATATTGTTTTGTGCAATTGCTTTTTAAGTTCATTAAGAGAAGAAAAGAGAAGAAATGTACAATCATATTGTCTTTTATAATTATCTACATGTGGGAGCAAAATTTAGCTGCGCCATTAAGATGGCGCCGGCCCGCCTGATTACACAACAAAGATGGCGCCGAGCCGCATGTCGGCCTGGCTGTCTCTGTTGCCATATTTGGGCATGAATTGGAGAGGACTGCCGGTA
>CAUYQU010004958.1:0-29060 GCA_963574635.1 Cheracebus regulus
AATAGTGTTGGGAAAACTGGCTAGCCATGTGCAGAAAGCAGAAACTGGACCCCCTTCTGACTCCTTACACTAAAATTAACTCCAGATGAATTAAAGACTTAAACATAAGACCTAACACCATAAAAACCCTAGAAGAAAACCTAGGCAAAACCATTCAGGACACAGGCATAGGCAAGGACTTCATGACTAAAACACCAAAAGCATTGGCAACAAAAGCCAAAATAGACAAGTGGGATCTAATTAAACTCCAGAGCTTCTGTACAGCAAAAGAAACAATCATTAGCGTGAACCAGCAACCAACAGAATGGGAAAAAATTTTTGCAATCTACCCATCTGACAAAGGGCTAATATCCAGAATCTACGAAAAAACTAAAGCAGATTTACAAGAAAAAAACAAACCCATTCAAAAGTGGGCAAAGGACATGAACAGACACTTTTCAAAAGAAGACATATATGAGGCCAACAAACATGAAAAAATGCTCATCATCACTGGTCATGAGAGAAATGCAAATCAAAACCACATTGAGATACCGTCTCACACCAGTTAGAATGGTGATCATTAAAAAATCTGGAAACAACAGATGCTGGAGGGGATGTGGAGAAACTTTTACACTGTTGGTGGGAGTGTAAATTAGTTCAACCATTGTGGAAGATAGTGTGGGGATTTCTCAAGGATCTAGAAATTCCATTTGACTCAGCAATCTCATTACTGGGTATATATCCAAAGGATTATAAATCGTTCTATTATAAAGACACATGCACACGAATGTTCATCACGGCACTGTTTACAATAGCAAAGACCTGGAACCAACCCAAATTCCCATTGATGATAGACTGGACAAGGAAAATGTGGCACACATACACCATGGAATATGATGCAGCCATAAAAAACAATTAGTTTGTGTCCTTTGTAGGGACATGGATGAATGTGGAAACCATCATTCTCAGCAAACTGACACAAGAACAGAAAATCAAACACCCCATTTTCTCACTCATAGGCGGGTGTTGAACAATAACTCATGGACACAGGGAGGGGAACATCACACACTGAGGTCTGTTGGCGGGGGAATGGGGAGGGACAGTGGGTGGTAGTGAGGTTGGGGAGGGATAACATGGGGAGAAATGCCAGATATAGGTAACAGGGGGATGGAGGTGGCAAACCATATTGCCATGTATGTACCTATGCAACAATCCTGCATGTTCTGCACATGTACCCCAGAACCTAAAGTGCAATAAAATATACATATGTATGTGTGTGTGTGTAAATGTGTGTGTGTGTATTCCTTTGGAAAGACAAGCTTGGTACATTGTCTAAATGGCTCCCTTACAAAGCTCCTGGCCTGTGTTAAGTAAAGAGTATCACTTTCTGACAGGCCCAGGAACCAAGATAATTTGGGAACTCAAGAAGAAAGGAAATTTGCACCGGTATGACAAGAATAGTCTAACAGGTAATCCTTGGTCTCAAGGCTTTTAAAACATCAAATCTAAAATTCCTTATAAAGTTCCACCAAAGCCAAGTGAAAAGAAGCCAATATGACCAATCACTATTCTTGCTACACTTGAGACAAATAATTAGGCCAAGTATCATGAGACTAAAATTTATTTTGCAAATAAAGCAAACAAATTGGTACTGCTAATTTTAATTTTTTTCCATTATTCCTGAAATACCAAGGTACTATAATTTATCCTTGGTAGAAATGGGGAAACTGGAGAGAGAAAAACTTAGATTCTAGTCCTAACCACTGTTTTTCTTTTCTTTTTGTTTTTTTGAGACAGTCTCACTGTGTTGCCCAGGCTGGAGTGCAGTGGCACAAACTTGGCTCACTGCAACTTCTGCTTCCCAGGTCCAAACTATTCTCAACCACGCGAGTAGCTGGGATTACAGGCATGTGTCACCACACCCAGCTAATTTTTGTATTTTTAGTAGAGACAGGGTTTTCCCATGTTGGCCAGGCTGGTTTCCAACTCCTGAGCTGAAGAAATCTGCCTTCCTCAGCCTCCCAAAGTGCTGGGATTACAGGTGTGAGCCACCGTGCCAGGCTGTGACCATTGTTCTTGAGTTTTTATTATTTGCCTTCAATTTGGGCTAATCCTGAACTATTTCCTGGCTACAAGTCTCTAAAGAAGAACCAAGGTTTAATTTTCTTCATGAGGCTTTTAGTTGGCTAATAGAACAGGCTTTTTTGTTGTTCTGGCATACAAATTCTCTTTCAATTGTAATTATATTTCTACTATTTAAATTATTAATGTTAAATATCCCTCATTGTCTTACTTCTGAGAAAACTAAAGTGATGGTATTCTTAAGACTAGAGATGACCCAACAGCCTGTGAACTTCCCTCATTTGGAATCCCACTGGGCCTGACCTGTTTTCCATTGCCAAGTACTGCTACTACAGCTATAGCCACCCTCCTACAGGCTAAGAGACCATCATAGAAGAGGAAGAGTGCATGAGATGGTAAGGGCTGGCTTTGGGAGGCTGGAGTGTGGAGGCCAAAGCAACTCCATCTTGGATGCTAATGTGCCACACTGACTTCTGATTAACCCCAGTTTTGAGAAGCCTCAAAGATTCCCAATTAATCTATTGGTCCTTGTATAAAAAGCACATACTTATGGTAAATACTGCCATTAGGTCAAACAACCTTGATGTTATCATACTTCCACTGTCCTACACATCCCTCTGAATCACGCTTTCTGTGTGGCATAGAAGCCCTGGGTCTGGAGGTAATGGTGCAGGGATCCACCATCTTGTCTCACTGCTGCCAGTGACACAGACAGGGCTTCTGTTCTTAAGTTCTTATTAATGCTCCTTTCTGAGAAACTACAGTTGTCAATCTCTTTTTTTGGCCTATCAGCTTCCTCAGACTTTGTGGGTAGGTCTGCAATGGACCTGCCCACTACAGAACACCATCTATGACAGATACAGGTAAAAGGTTTCAGCTTGACTGAACCACTGAAAAATCCTCATGTAAAACTGAAGGGTGAAAATAAGATTTTCTACCAACTCTTCTGCTCAGTCCATTCCACATAATTACAGAAACAATTACATGACCAACCTGCGTGATTTCCTGGTCGAAATGTGACAAAGGGCTGTGACTCATTTACCCCATAATTATGGGACATTTTTATTTCTTCTGTAAACAACTGTTTTCTGCTTTCCTTTAGGGATGAAGACCATTTGCTATACAGCTATTTACTGAGCTTAGTGTGCATTTTTTATATGAAACCAAATGAATAAAACTTTGGCCTTGCAAATTGTTCTCTCAAATAGCTTTAACACAAAAACATGTGATTTTTAAATGCTTTTCTTTCTGAATCAAAATGCATCTCTCCTTTAGAAGCTGTGTCCTATGGCTCTTTACGTTATTTACAAACAAAAACAAACAAAATACAACAAAAAAACCCCTTCTCATTTATCATCTGCCCCGTGGGCCAGCTGATTGGCTTGTGGAGCTCCTGCAATGTCAACATGGCTTTTGTATTCTGTCTAGAGTGGAACCAGATAAAGCACAAGGCCAGTAGGTAACATGCACATCCTGCTTTGGGGATGGAAATGTACCCCAGCTACTGGGTACAGGGAGAAGCAGGGATGACAGATAACAGTCCCATCTGCTGAGGTGGCTCTGGTCCGTCCTTCTCCACGTTTAATGTGACATTTGGCACTTTGAGCAGAATGTACCCCCAGACTGGCTCACCTGCCTCTGCTGGGCTCTCTGCATGGCTTTGGCTAGCAACCCAGCATGGAGATACTCCTTGCTCTACAGACAGAGAGTCTTCCTGGCTGTGGCAGCATCTGCCACCAGGAACCCTATTTTGGGACTGACAATGCTCTGTGCCAAGAACAGTGCCAGCAGACCTTTCCCTGTTATACCCCAGTGATGTTGGGTGTTCACTGAAGCTGACTCTGATTATCCACATACCTCTTCCGGCTACCTTATTGTACAACTAATGATTCACTTAGATGACAAAATTCTCCTAGAATCAGAATTTTCTTGTGGACTCTACACTTAACCAGCCACTTAAAGTCAGTAGGAATTATTCTAAAATCATTTCCTCCTTAATACTCAGTTGAGCTCATTGGGAGCATAGATAGGGATTGAGTGGGTCTGTGGTTTGGCGTTCTCTGTGGTAGGCAGCCAGGGGGATGAACTTTGCTCCACAGCCATCTCTTATATGTCTCCCACTTCTGGCAGCAGGACATCTGCAGTCTCATCATTATGGCAGTCTTGCCCAAGGGAAGGTATCCTCCTTCCTTGGAACAGGCAGGTAAGCTGAGGTTTAAGAGGTTAAGAAACTTGCCCAAGCCACACAGCTAGTGTGCAGAGAGCCAATTTCAAACTTGTCCCTCTGGCTCTAAAACCATTTGCTCTGTCACACTGCTGTCTACAATGAAGGCCCAGAAAGGATGTGCCAGGCCTGGGCTTGTTGAACTGGGGTCAAGGAAACAGCCCCTGCATTAGTGTGGGACATCTCTTTGCAATACTTTTCCTTGAAATTTGGGGGGAAGTGTATCTCTTATCAAAAGGTTTTGTTACGTGCAAGCTAACGCAAAGCACAGGGACAGGAATTCAATGCCGTCAATGCCCCTTGCCAGTCAGTCTCTCTGCAGTGTGGTGAGTGTGTCTCCTCTTGTAAAACCTTAAATGTAGCATATTCTTATGCACAGCAGTGACTGGGAAGTTTGATTTTGTGTGTTACTGGGGAAACTGAAGGCTTTAGTGCTCAGTTTCTGCAATGTGAATACTGCGGTCCTTGGCCTGTGAAGCTCTTTGCCAGAGCTCAAAGCTGGGATTCCTCAGCAAGTCCTTGGAGACTTACAGCTTGTTTCAGGAGGAAAAGTAATTTCAAACCTTTAATTATGTAAAAATATTATAGGTTGCTACAAATTTTGCTGTCTTTGTACTAAATGCTTTGTTTACCAACATCTGATTATGCTTGGTTCTAAAAATCACTACAAATTCTGAGTTATGTATTTGGGTGTATGTGTGCCCGATTTCAGGGTCATTTATCTCTTAAATAATCATTTAAGAATCCTATTTTATCTACATACCCACCAGAATGTCTAAAATTAAAAAGAAGTTTTTTCAAGGCTATAGAACAACTGGAACTCTCATACATAGTTGGAGGGAGTATAAAATTGTACAACCACTTTGGAAAGAAGGCCTGCCAGTTTCTTTTAAAATTAGCCATCCACCTACTACACGGCCCAGCAGTCCCATTCCTAAGTGTTTACTCAAGGCAAACAGAAGTATATATTCACAAGAAAACTTGTCTCAGAATGTTCAAAGCAGCCAAAAGCTGGAAACAGCCCCAGAGACCATCAGCAGAAGTAGATTCTCCACACTGTGATAGACTGTGTAAAGGAATATTCGGTAATAAGAAGGGGAAAAAATGATACATCCAGTGCAGATTAATCTCAAAAACATTATGAGTGAGAGAAGCCAACTACAACAGTCTACACTCAAGCTCTAATTTATGGTTAAATAATTCAGAAGAGTGGTCACCTCTGGGGGCGAGCAGGATGCATGAAGGCTGAGATAGACTGTGAAGGGGACCTTTAGGATGATGTGGTTTGGCAATCTTGATGGGGTTGAGGTTCCAGTATTACACACTTTGTCAAAACTGAAGGAAAGCTATGGTTAAGATTTATGCATTTCACTGTATGTAACTTCTACCTTAGAAGAGATGAAAACAAATATTAAACTCTAGTTAGTAACGTGCATGCTGAAGTGACAAGGGGTGAAACATACTGATGTTTGCAACTTTTTTTTGATAGTTGGAAATCTATCAGAAAGTAGATGGATTGATGGATGCCTAGAGAGAGATATAGATGGTTATATGATCAAGCAAAATGCTAATTACAGAACCTAGGTACTGGGTGCATATGCATTCACTTACAGTCCTTCTAACTCTTCTATATGGCTAAAGATTTTCATCATAAACTTTAGGGAAAATTTTATGTTCAACTGAGTATATGGATTAATGTCTGAAAAATGGAAGTCTGAAATATAGTTTTGAAATCTGTGAAAATAAACAAGACAAAGGAAATTGAGAACAGCCTGGAACAGAGCAAGGTAAATGACATGTCACAGTCCCTGGGACTCCCTACCATGAGCTTGGGCATGACATAATACACTGCTTCAAACCGTAACTAGGGAATTGTGTACAGCAGCTGCCAATCTACAAAATGTAAGATCTACTTAGGTAACTATTTAAAACATTGATTTTTATGCAACAAGAAGAGCTAACTATCCTAAATATATATGCACCCAATACAGGAGCACCCAGATTCATAAAGCAAGTTTTTAAGAGACCTACACATAGACTTAGATTCCCACACAATAATAGTGGGAGATTTTAACACCCCACTGTCAATATTAGACAGATCAATGAGACAGAAAATTAACAAGGATATCCAGGACTTGAACTCAGCTCTGGACCAAGCAGACCTAATAGACATCTACAGAACTCTCCACCACAAATCCACAGAATATACATTCTTCTTAGCACTACATCACACTTATTCTAAAATTAGCCACATAATTGGAAGTAAAACGCTCCTTAGCAAATGCAGAAGAACAGAAATCATAACAAACAGTCTTTCAGACCACAGTGCAATAAAATTAGAACTCAAGACTAAGAAACTCACTCAAAACTGCATAACTACATGGAAATGGAACCACCTACTCCTGAATGACTACTAGATAAATAACAAAATGAAGGCAGAAATAAAGATATTCTTGCAACCAATGAGAACAAAGATACAACATACCAGAATCTCTGGGACAAATTTAAAGCAGTGTGTAGAGAGAAATTTATAGCACTAAATGCCCACAAGAGAAATCAGGAAAGGTCTAAAATCAACACCCTAATGTCACAATTAAAAGAACTAGAGGAGCAAAAACAGACAAGTTCAAAAGCTAGCAGAAGACAAGAAGTAACTAAGATCAGAGCAGAACTGAAGGAGAGAGAGAGACGCAAAAAAATCCTTCAAAAAAAAAAAAAAATCAATGAATCCAGGAGCTGGTTTTTTTGAAAAGACCAATAAAATAGATAGACTGCTAGCCAGACAAAGAAGAAAAGAGAAGAATCAAATAGATGCAATAAAAAATGAAGGGAATATCACCATCGATTCCACAGAAATACAAACTAGTATCAAAATACTATAAACATCTCTATGCAAATAAATCAGAAAATCTAGAAGAAATGGATAAATTCCTGGACACTTACACCATCCCAAGACTATACCAGGAAGAAGTCAGATCTCTGAATAGAGCAATAACAAGGACTGAACTGAGGCAGCAATCAATAGCCTACCAACCAAAAAAAGTCCAGGAACAGATGATTTCAGAGCCAAATTCTACCACAGGTACAAAGAAGAGCTGGTACCATTCCTTCTGAAACTATTCCAAACAATAGAAAAACTCATTTTATGAGGCCAACATCATCCTGATACCAAAACCTGGCAGAGACACAACTAAAAAAGAAAATTTCAGGCCAATATCCCTGATGAACGTTGATGCGAAAATCCTCAATAAAATACTGGCAAACAATCCAAGAGCACATTGGAAAGCTTATCCATCATGATCAAGTTGGCTTCATCCTTGGGATGCAAGGCTGGTTCAACATATGAAAATCAATAAATGCAATCCATCACATAAACAGAACCGAAGACAAAAACCACATGATTATCTCAATAGATGCAGAGAAGACCTTCGACAAAATTCAACAGCCCTTTATGCTAAAAACTCTCAATAAACTAGGTATTGATGGACCATATCTCAAGATAATAAGAGCTATTTATAACAAACCCACAGCCAATATCATACTGAATGGGCAAAAACTGGAAGCTTTCTTTTTGAAAACCAGTACAAGGCAAGGATGCTGTCTCTCACCACTTCTATTCAACATAGTATTGGAAGTTCTGGCCAAAGCAATCAGGCAAGAAAAAGAAAGAAAGGGTATTCAATTAGGAAAAGAGATAGTCTGTCTCTATTTGCAGATGACATGATTATGTATTTAAAAGACCCCATTGTCTCAGCCCAAAATCTCCTAAAGCTGATAAGCAACTTCAGCAAAGTCTCAGGATACAAAATCAATGTGCAAAAATCACCAGGCAAACAGCCAAATCATGAGTGAACTCCTATTCACAATTACTATGAAGAGAATAAAATACCTAGGAATACAAATAACAATGGATATGAAGGACCTCTTCAAGGAGAGCTACAAACCACTGCTCAAGGAAATGAGAGGACACAAACAGATGGAAAAACATTCATGCTCTTGTTTAGGAAGAACCTAACCACATATCCTAACCTAAACCTAGTATCATGAAAATAGCCATACTGCCCAAAGTAATTTATAGATTCAATGCTATTCCCATCAAGCTACCACTGACTTTTTTCACAGGATTGGGAGAAAACACTTTAAATTGAAAAAAAAAAAAGCCAGAAGCATCACACTACCTGACTTCAAACTATGCTACAATATAGTAATATACAAACTATACTACAGTAATCAAAACAGCATGGTACTGGTGCCAAAATGGAGATATAGATCAATGGAACAGAATAGAGGCCTCAGAAATAATGCCACACATTCTACAACCATCTGATCCTCTATTTAACAAATGGTATTGGGAAAACTGGCTAGCCAGATGCAGAAAGCTGAAACTGGATCCCTTCCTTACACCTTATACAAAAATTAACTCAAGATGGGTTAAAGATTTAAACATAAGATCTAAAACCTTAAAAACTCTAGAAGAAAACCTAGGCAATACCATTCAGGACATAGGCATGGGCAAGGACTTCATGACTTAAACAGCAAAAGCAATGCCAACAAAAACCAAAATAGACAAATGGGATCTAATTGAACTAAAGAGCTTCTGCACAGCAAAAGAAACTATCAGCAGAGTGAACAGGCAACCTACAGAATGGGAGAAAATTTTTGCAATCTACCCATCTGACAAAGGGCTATTATCCAGAATCTACAAATAACTTAAATTTCCAAGAAAAAAACAACCCCATCAAAAAGTGGGCAAAGGATATGAACAGACACTTCTCAAAAGGAAACATTTATGCAGCCAACAGACATATGAACAAAAGCTCATCATCACCGATCATTAGAGAAATGCAAATCAAAACCACAATGAGATACCATCTCATGCCAGTTAGAATGGCAAGCATTAAAAAGTAAGCAGACAACAGATGCTGGAGAGGATGTAAAGAAATAGGAATGCTTTTCAGTGTTGGTGGGAGTGTAAATTAATTCAATCATTGTGGAAGACAGAGTGGCAATTCCTCAAGGATCTAGAACTAGAAATAGCATTTGACCCAGCAATCCCACTACTGGGTATATATCCAAAGTATTATAAATCATTCTATTATAAAGACATATTCACACGTATGTTTATTGCAGGGGCACTGTTCACAATAGCAAAGACTTGGAATCAACCCAAATGCCCATCAATGATAGACCGGATAAAGAAAATGTGGCACATATACACCATGGGATAGTATGCAGCCATAAAAAAGGATGAGATCCTGTCCTTTGCAGGGACATGGATAAAGCTGGAAACCATCATTCTCAGCAAACTGACACAAGAACAGAAAACCAAACACCGAATGTTCTCACTCATAAGTGGGAGTTGAACAATGAGAACACATGGACACAGAGAGGGGAACATCATACATTGGGGCCTGTCCGGGGGTGGGGGGTAGGGCATTACGGGAGGGATGGCATTAGGAGAAATACCTAATGTTGATGATGGGATGATGGATGCAGCAAACCCCCATGGCACATGTATAACTATGTAACAAACCTGCATGTGCTGCACATGTGCCCCAGAACTTAAAGTATAATTTTAAAAAAATGATTTTTATTAAATTGATTGATAGAAGTGATGGACAGATTTTATGAACTAGCCTCTTCCCCCTACCCCCAAGTTCTCCCACAACCTTAAATGATAGGATTTAAATTTATTTGCAACTTAAATCTATCTCTTGTGGGAGAAAACCCTAAAAACAATATGAAAACATTCCTTTAGTATGTGGTGTTCATGTCAACCTCTTATTTTTAAGAAACAAAAAATAAAAAATCATGAGACTTTTTAGCAACTAAAAGGAGTCAAGGCCAGGATCAGTACAATAACAAGTAAGCAAATAAATACTGGCTGCCTCCTTTAACACTCATTTCAGAAGCACTGTGGGAAGGTGGATATCGTTTGGCAGAAAAGTCTGAGTCATTCCTGACAAAGTCAAAGGCATCAGAACTCACAATTAAATCACCAGCTATCTCAGTATGCAAGCCAGGGGGTCATCCTTGCTGCTGCTTCT
Source organism: Cheracebus regulus (assembly GCA_963574635.1). Taxonomy (NCBI): domain Eukaryota; kingdom Metazoa; phylum Chordata; class Mammalia; order Primates; family Pitheciidae; genus Cheracebus; species Cheracebus regulus. The sequence continues at coordinate 10,333 of CAUYQU010004958.1, forward strand.
CTTTCCTCCCCATCGCCAGTCCATCATCCCATCCTGCAAAGTCACCTGTGTCTCTCCACTACCAGAACATAGGTACCATTAACTTTCACCTGAGCTTGACAATACCTCCCCAACCCAGTCCACTCTCAACTCCTCAGCCAGCATAAGCTTGCAAACTATATATTTAATCCTGTCATTCTGCAGTGTAAAACTCCCACTTCCCAACCATCTTAGGGTCAAACTCCAGGCAGCAAGCTGCTTATGAGGCTCTGCTGCATGGCCTGGGCCCTGCCAGCTTTCCAGGTGCACTTCTGACCCCCGCCACTCTGCCCTGGGCTCTCAGCTTGCAGGCCACCTGGCTTCGTTTCCATCTCTCTCGTTCTCCCATGCCCTTTCCCACCTTAGGGTCTTTGTACATGTAGCTCTTCTGCTTGGGAAGCTTTCCAGTCCACTCTCTTTCCGCTGCCTATTTGTCTTCTAGATCTTAGCTCAAACATGATTTCCAAGGGAACCCTTCCCGGGTATTTCCTGCCCATCCTACTCCCTTATAAGGTCAAGCCTTTCTATTACATGTTATCAATGGACTTTCCCCTTATTGTATTTATAACAATTCATAAGTTAGTACTTATTTGAATAATGTCTATCTGCAAGTACCATGTGGGGGGGGTTATGTCTCATTTGATTACCTTTGTATACCCCGTGCTAAAATAGTACCTGGCATATAAAAGCTAATATAAAATGAATCTGTAAGAGACTGAGATTGACCAGACTATCTGCCTTACAGCTCTGGTGAAAACACTGGTTTTAATAATTGTGCCGTTATATATTTTACTTAAAGCTTATGTCTCCAAAGACATTAATTTGCAGTGTTTCATGGTAAAATGCTGATAGAGAAATGTCCATTTAAAAATACATCCATGGGCTCAGATAGTGTCAAATCTGACAGGCAAAGAGTTGTTGTGATGGTGAGAAATTGAGGCCAAATATCTAAATGCACCCTTGTCCCTAAGCTTGAGCTTCTGACAGTGTTACTTTTCTTGTTGTATTCGATAAAATGATAAACATGAGAGATGTTATTTTAAACACAAAAATATCATTCCTGTTCTTATACACATTTGCAATGAAACAGGAAGTGATTTTTAAATATTTCTTAATTTTATATAGAAAAATGCAGATTTTGATGGAAGAAAATTTTGATCCACATTTTCAAACTCATAATTATATTGTTTTGTTTTTGTGTCATGCTTCACTCCCCTGAATGTTATAGAAAGGGGTGAAAACCTGGTTAAGATGAACGAAAGTACTATTCACTTAAAGAATCACTGTAGCTTTAAACGCTGACTTATTAAGCACTTTTAAGATTGAACATTCTTGATCCGCAACTTCACGACAGAACTGAATGCTTTCGTGTTTGTGACAGGACTGCTTTGATGAATTGGAGTCTGAATGCTGGATAAAGAGATGTGATCACAGGAACTGAGTCATTTGAGACCCTCCCTTCATTTACATGTAATGAAGTGACAGTGTGAGTGGTATAGTACAGAACGTCTTTGATCATCTTTCTTTACTCAAAATACTTTGATGAACATTTTCTTGAAATTAAAAGGATCTGATGCATAGATCAAAGATCTTTTCTATTCTGTTTTCAAAAACCACTTGAAGATTCATGTCTTGCACCCAAGCAGCCCCTGAACACTGAAACAAAACACCTCATGCAACCTTCTAGGCCCCTGTCCTCAGTGACTACGTTTACATAGCTCCCAAAGCCACCCACAAGCTGTTGCCATTTGTTTTCATGTATTCCAAGTTCTTGAAATACTGTAGCACCAAGACAGAAAAGAAATATGCTAATTCTGGTACTTATTATTGGATCACTTCAGTACATTTTATGAGTCTAATAGATGCAGTGTAACAGCATCTCTTTCCTTTTATCTTAATAGTAATTTAAAATGTTATTTATATGAAAGCAACAAGCATTGGTTTGATAAAGATGAAACAGCATATGAATTTCTAGGATTTACACAAGATTAAAAAGAAAACTCCTAAGCTGTTTTTTTTATCCCAGATCATTTTTTTGCATGCCAGACAAGCACAGATTTATCTTATTCTGCTGTTAGATATATTTTCTTTGAAAAACGTTAAGCATCATTTTCCTGCGCAATGCCAGGTCTACGTCTTCAGATAGTATGCTGTCCCTTGGTCATAACTTCTCTTAGTTCCCAGGGCTTGTGCCCACTGGCTCTACATTCTACATGCATTTGCAGGAGCCTTTACAGAGAAGCACTCATGGTTCAGCCCAGTGATCATCACACGTGTCCTTATCTCATGGAGAAACACTGAATGCAAGCCACTATTCAGGCTTAAATGTTTTATCTTTTTTATCTTGTCTAGTTTCTCTCTAATGGCTTTCAAATACATACAATGTATGAACCACTGCACTTCATAACCTGGCAAAGATTGAGTTTCTAATACAGAAAGATGATATATTTGTAGTTTTCAAACTTATACATGAATCAAAATCACCTGAAGGGCTTGTTAAAACCGTTTGCAGGGTCCCATCCCCAGAGTTGCTGACTCAGCAGGTCTGGGTGGGTCCAGGCATTTGCATCTAAGAGTTCCCAGGTGAGGCTGATACTCTAGGTCTGGGGCCCACCCTATTAACAACACTTTAAGCTTTCGTATTCAGGGTGTGCTCAGTGTACCAGCGGCATTGGCGACACCTGAAGCTTGTTAGCACTACTGACTCTTGACCAGGTGTGGTGGGATTACACCTGTAATCCCAGCACTTTGGAAGGCCAAGGCAGGCAGATCACAAGGTCAGGAGTTCGAGAACAGCCTGAGCAACATGGTGAAACCCCATCTCTACTAAAAATTTTAAAAAAATAGATGGGCATGATGGTGGGCGCCTGTGTTCATAGCTACTCAGGCGGCCAAGGCAGGAGAATCTCTTGAACTTGGGAGGTGGAGGTAGCAGTGAGCTGAGATCACGCCACTGCACTCCAACCTGGGTGAGAGAGCAAGACTCCATCTCAAAAAAACAAAAACAAACTACTGACTCTCAAGCTCTCTGAATCAAAATCTACATTTTGAGAAACACTGACAGAGTGAAAAGACCATAGGTTTTTGAGAAAAGCTCTATTGGTACCTACATTTCTAGTTGTATAAACCTGGAGAACTTAAAGAGCTTTACTGCGTCTGTTTTATCATTGGTAAATGGAGACCAACACCTACTATATTAGCATTCTCTAGAGAACAACAAATAGGGGATATATGTACACACATACGTACACATATATATGTGTGTATGTGTTTGTGTATTGAGAGAGAGCGACCGAGCTAAGTTTATTACATAAATTTGCTCACATGGTTATGGTGGCTGAGGAGTCCCATGACACGCTGTCTGCAAGTTCAAGAACCAGGGAGGCAGTGGAATAAGTCCCAAAGTCTGAAAACCTGAGAGCCAGGAGCACCGATGTCCAAGGGAAGGAGAAGATGACCATTCCAGCTTAAGAAGCGAGGGCAGAGTCGCACTTCCTCTTTTTATTCAATCCAGGCCCTTGGTTCATTGGATGGTGCCCGCCCACATGGGGAGGGCAGATCTTCCTGTCCTCTGATTCAAATTCAGTCCACTGATTCAAATGCCAATCTCTTTGGGAAACATCTTCCCAGAAATAATGTTTTACTGTTTTAAAGGCTCTGATGCATAGACTCTTTTTCTGGGTATCTTTTTTAAGCCAGTCAAGTTGACACTTTCCTTTTAGGATCTAAGAGGATCAAATGAGACAATATTAACCATGGCTTTTAAGCTGGTCTTTTCATCAGAATCACCTGGAGGGCTTCTTAAGCAACACTGCAGGGTACTGCACCCATCATTTCTTTCAGCAGGTTTGGGTGGGAGCCTTAGAATCTGCATGTCTTAAAAGTTCCCAGGTGAGGCAGAAGCTACAGGTCCAGTGCCATACTTTGAGAACCACTGACCTTGCCTACAGTGGGTTTTGAGTTTTCTAATACGGAAAGGTGACATATTTGTAGTTTTCAAACTTACGCATGAATCAAAATCACCTGAAGGACTTGTTAAAACTGATCTCTGGGCCTTATCCCCAGAGTTGCTGACTCAGTAGGTCTGGGTGGGTCCAAGCATTTGCATCTAAGAGTTCCCAGGTGAGGCTGAGAGTCTAGGTCTGGGGCCCACCCTATTAACAATACTTGAAGCTTTCATATTCAGGGTGTGCTCAGTGTACTAGAGGCATTGGCGACATCTGGAGCTTGTTAGCACTACTGATTCTTGCCCAGTGCCATACTTTGGGAACCGCTGGCCTAGTCTACAGTGGGGCCCAGATCATGCTGGTTCCCTTTGCCTTCTCTTTCATAGGTATATTCTGTTTGTTGAGAATCTGGGTTCAATGACATTGATTTACATTGCTTGCTCTTTCAGGATTGATTTCAGTTTCCTTTCCTCTGAAGCTCAACTTTGAGCTTCTGTGGGGTGCTCCGCTGAACGTTTTACACACAAGGTAACCTGTCTCCTCATGTTTTTGCTGTCAGTCCTCCAGCCTGTGTCCCCTCACTACTCAGTGACAGACACAAACAGTTACGGGAAGGAATTTCATTTTGCTTAAAGTTTCTTGTTCTTAAAGAACTATCAGTGATGGATGGCACTTTTCTGTGTAAACCCACGTGCCTCCTAGATTATGTCCAGAGAATGAGGGAAATAGATCTACCATTTTCCCACCCCTGTGCACTGGCACTCAACAGAGTCAGTAAACTCCTTAATCATACCAGGCTTCATTTGCACTCTGATTAGCATAAGATAGAATTGATCCTCAGGCCCAGGGCTTAGTAAATCAGGTCCCTTAAGAGCTAGTGAGGAGGCGAGGGAACAGCACACGGAAAAATTAGTAATAATGAGAGGAATGTAAAACAGTTTTATCACTGTGTGTCCTGAGATGCTGAAAATGCTGTTTGTTAGAATCTTTGTTTACATTCAGTAAACAATTACCACCACCCCACCCCCCAACCCCCAGAGAAACAGAGCATCTCTAATTAGAACCTCAACTTCAAATTCAACTCAAGAAATATTTATTGGGCCTGTGAGGCAAAGATGGTTAGGTCCCAGTTCCTGCCTTCATAGGATTCACTGTCTAATAAGGGACAAACTCAGTGCCCTCACAATGAAATTATTCTTCCAGCAGGAATTTATTGGGCATATACTATGTGCTACACAATGTTCTAGGCACTGGGATGTGACCAAGAACAAGAGATAAAGCTCTGGCTCTCAGCAAACTAGTTTAGACGTGCCCGAAGATGGTCTTTCCCAAAAGGTGGTGTCATGTGGTTGAGGAGTTAGAAGGTAAGTTTGGGGCATTCTCAAATTCGATACTAAATAACCTTGAATCACACATTCAAGCCACTCGCTCCTTGAAACCTGCAGTTATCCCTAGTCCTAGGTAGCCCATCTGAGGATGGATGCCACCTGTGAAAAAACCCTAGGCAATGAGAGCCTTCACCTAATTTTGTCTGGAAATGCTCCATTAGAAAAGAAGGCACAAAGCAGGTGTTAAACAACACTCCTGTGCCCTGAAAAGGGGTAATAAAATGGATGAATTAAGCAGCATTTATAAATTTTAAAGTATATGTATCTCATGTGACATGGGCAGATTTTTTTCTTTCCAGACACAATAAAAATGCCACCCAAGCCCACGCTGAGCACCACTAGTAGATGCCCGCTGTAAATATTGCTGAGTCTGTCAGTGATGGGCTATGAGTGGCATTGTGTGATGGCAGGCTAGCTGCAGGAAGACATTAAGGAGGGATTTAACTTTCTGGGGTAGCCTGGCTGATGGAGGGAAGATGGGCACAGATGGCAGCAAATGCAGCCATGAGACCCATTCTCACCTTAAACAATGAGAAGTTTTATGTCCTCTCTCCTAGCTTTTCAGTTTGGCAGATTCTGGTACTACTATGCTGAAAATGTGCCAGGAAAACATGTCTGAAATTCATGTCGGAAAACAGGAATTTAAATACTCATTGCTAAAATTTTGGTCTGTCCAGGTAACAGTTGATTTGGGATCACTTAGACTGGCCCAGTCGTCTCACCTGATCCTTCCTGCCTGGGGCCATTAATATTGAGCCTCCGTTAGCAGAGGTTCCCACAGTCCTGGGCCCTCGAGCTCCCTCATGAGATAAAACCACTCCTTTTGATGCTGCAGGTGAGGTCTGTCTCAGAAGAGAAGCCTGGCAGGAAGAGACTCAGGGATTGTTCACCACACACAAAACTGCCAGTTGAGTTCCTAGAAACACAGCTGAGAGCTTCATTAGTGTGCACATGAGGGGCAACGGCACATGACTGCACCATCACATGTACGGCAGCTATTGTGAAATTTTCCTGGGAAAAACAGCTGTATCCTCCGGGAACTGTTTTGGTGTCTAAAATCCACATTAACAAGGCAATTTCTCAAGAATTAGAGAAACTAGAGTTGAGGGGTGTGTGTGTGTGTGTGTGTGTGTGTGTGTGTGTGTGTGTGTGTCCCCGGTTCTGTCTGTAGTCTGCAGGCAGCTAAGACACCTATTGACTTGCTACAGAGAGGCAGCTGAGGCCAAGTGTGGAGGGGACTTGCCCAAAGGCACAGAACTAGCCAGAGACAGAGTGAAGGACGAACAAGTGTGTGTGCTGCCTCCTCACTGATCTTCAGTGCTTGAGACTCAGTGGCAAATATTTGGGTAAATATTAGATTAAATTTTCTCTTAATTCCGTTAAAATACATGCATTTAAGGCAACAACAGTAACCGTCTTATGAGGTTTATAATGTAGGTAGATACATATGAGAACTGCAACGTAAAGGATAAGAGGGAAGGTGGTAAATGAACTTTCAGTTTCAGAAGTTCCTATGTTTCACATGAATTAGTACATATAGGCTAAGTAGACTGTGTAAAGTTAAAGATGTATATAGTAATTCCCATAAAAATGCCAAGAGATTTAACTTAAGAAAACCAATGGATAAATAAAATGGCTTTTAAAAATTGTTCAAATAATCTAAAACACCTTTATTTAAAAAAAAGAGAAAAACAAAAATCAAATTTTAAAATGGTAGACCTGAATTCAATCATATCAATAATTACATCAGCCATTAGTGGACTAAATAATTCAAATAAAAGGCAGACATTGTCAGAATTGATTAGAAAATGAAAAGCCAATTATATACTCTCCATAAAAAAATACACCTTCAACAGACACAGATTGAAAGCAAATGGATGGGAAAAGACACATCATGCAAACAAGCATAAGAAGGCTGGAATGGCTATATTACTATCAAATCAAATACATCATAAGATAGAGAGCATCACCAGCTATAAAGAATATTTTATAACGATAAAAAGGTCAATTCAGAAAGATATAACAATCTAAGATGTCTATTACTTAACAACAGAGTTTCAAAACACATGAGAAAAAAAAAAACTGAGAGAATTAAAAGGAGAAATAGACATGTCCACAATCATAGTTGAGATCTTAACACTCCTCTTTCAGCACTTGATAAAATGAAAAAACCAATTAGGAAAGCCACACATAATCTGAATAATATCAATAACCTTGATGACTTAATTGACATTTATACAACACTCCACCCAGTGACAGAAGAATACCCATTCTTTTCAAATGAACTTGAAACACTAAGATCTTAACCTGGGTCGTAAAGCAAGTCTCAATGCATTTAAATGAATTTAGATTACACAAAGTTTGTTCTCTGACCATAATGGAATTAAATTAGAAATTGCTAACAGAAAAAAATCTGTAAACTCCACAAATATTTAGAAACTAAAAAAAATTAAAAAACAAAAAACAGAGCTTCTAAATAACCCAGGGACCAAAGAAGAAATCAATCAATTATCCGGTTCAAAATATGTTACAATCTTGGGTATCTACCCAAGAGAAATAAAAGCACATGTATATTTGAAGACTTTTACATGAACGTTCAAAGCAACTTTATTTGTAATAGCCAAACCTGAAAACAACTAAATGTCCATCACCAGATAAACAAATAAATAAATTATGGAATAGCTAATGCACTAGAATAATACTGAGCAATAAAAGGTAGTGAACTACTAAAATCCATTGAATGGTACACTTTAAATGGATAAATTGTATGGTATGTGAATTATATCTCAATAAAGCTATTACAATAAATAATTGAATAAACTGATAAATACAACAGCACAGGTGAATCTCGGAATTAGTATGCTCAGTGAAAGATGCCACAAAAAGGAGTATATACTCTGTAATTCAATTTTCATAAAATTCCAGAAGATGGAAGTTATTCTATAGTGATCAGTGATTGCTTGGAAACAAAGGAGGGCAAAGATGGTCAGGAAGGAAAGAAATATGGAGGGACCCAAGGAAATTCTTGGGGATATGTTGATAGGTTCATTATCTTGATTGGTGGTGATGGCTTCATAGGTGTGTACACAGATGAGCATACAGTACATCACACTGTATGCTTTAATTATGTGCAGTTTAATGCATGTCATTGATTCTTCAATGAAATTGTCAAAAAATAGTAACAGCGACCTGAAGTTTTACCTAAGAAGCTGGAAAAAAGGAGCAAATCAAACCAAGCTGAGTAAAAGAAATGCAGGAAATAATAAGGATAAGAAGAGAAAGCAACGAAATAGAAAATAGATTAACAATAGAGAAAGGTACCAAAGCCTACAAGTTGGTTCTCCAGAAAGGTCAAACAAGTTGATAAATCTCACCTAGACAGAACAATAAAAGAGAGGACACAAACACAAAGAAATGAGAGAGAGGTTACACTACAAATTCTACAGACATTAAAAGGATGATGAAAGGATATTATGATCCACTTTTGCTAAAAAATTTGATAGCCTAGATGAAATGAACAAATTCTCTGAAAACTACAACTCATCTATATGGGCATAAAAACAGAAAAGATTGAATTTTCCAATATTTAGGGGGGAAAAAGAAGATCTTATGAAAAATCTTTCCACATAAAAAATTCTAGGCCACGATACCTTCACAGGTGAATTCTATCATACATTTAAGGAAGTGATAACACACCAGTCTTATATAAACTTGTTTAGGAAATAGAGGAGGGAATATTTTCAAGATCATTTAATAGGCCAGTCTGATCCTAATATGCAAACCCTGATGAAGACATTATTAAAAAAACAGCTACAGACCAAGATTTCCTCCTAAATAGATGTGAAAGACATGACTTTTTGTGTATAATATCCTAAGCAATCTATAAAGCAGCTGCTCGAACTAATGAATCAAGCAAGTTCACAGGTAGAAAGCTAATTTTAGAAATCAACTGTAGGCCGGGCTCCATGGCTTACGCCTGTAATCCCAATACTTTGGGAGGCCGAGGTTGGCGGTTCACTTGAAGTTAGGAGTTCAAGACCAGCCTGGCCAACATGGAAAACCCTTTCTCTACTAAAAATACAAAAATTAGCTGGGCATGGTGGCGTGCAACTGTAACGCCAGCTACTCAGGAGGCTGAGGCAGGAGAATTGCTTGAACCTGGGAGGTGGAGGTTGCAGTGAGCTGAGTCACACCACTGCACTCCAGCATGGGCGACAGAGCGAGACTCCGTCCCCAAAAGAAATAAAGAAAAAAAAAGTGAATGGCTGAGAGTTCTTTCATTTGTCATGAGTCTTCTTTCTTTCTTCTTCTTCTTCTTTTTTTTTTTAGACAAAATCTCTGTTGCCCAGGCTGGAGTACAGTGGCACAATCTCAGATCACTGCAACCTCCACCTCTTGGGTTCAAGTGATTCTCCTGCCTCAGCCTCCCGAGTAGCTGGGGTTACAGGTGTACACCACCATGCCTGGCTAATTTTGTATTTTTAGTAGAAACAGGGTTTTGCTGTGTTGGCCAGGCTGGTCTTGAACTCCTGACTTCAAGTGATCCGCCAACCTTGGCCTCCCAAAGTACTGGATTACAGGCATGAGCCACTATACCCGGCCAAAAAGTCAATTATATTTTTATGTACTGGCAGCAAACATTTAGAAAATGAACTTAGAAATCAATTCCATTTGTCATAACATCAAAAAACATAAAATACTTTGAAATAAATTTAACAAAGATATGCAAGACCTCTATACTGAAAACTACGTAACTTTGTTGAGAGAAATTAAAGAAGATCCAAACAAATAGAAAATTACGCCATGTTCATGGACTGGAAGAATTAATATCATTAAATATCAATTGTTTCCAATTGATGAATAGCATTAATGTAATCCTAATAAACTCAGTAGGCTTTAGGGGGAAACATTATAAAGCTAATTCTAAAATTTACATAGAAATTCAAAGGACATAGAATACCAAACCATTCAACGTAAGTTGAAGAATTTACATTATCTAACTGAGACTTACTATAATTAAGAAAGCATGCCATCTGTAGATTGACCAATAGATCAGTGCAAAGAACAGAGTCCAGAAACAGATCTATACTACATACTCATTTGACTTTTGACAAAGATGTCAAAACAATCCAATGAGGAAAAGAAAGTCTTTTCAACAAATGGTGCTTGAATAATGGATAATCAAATGGACAAATATTAAGCTTGATCCAATCTGACATCATCCCAAAAACCAACTCTAGATGGATGTTAGTCCTAAAACCACCAAGTTTTTAAAGGAAAATACAAATACAAAATACCTTTGACTTGAGGATAGGTAAAATTTTCTTAGGTAGGTCACAGAAAACAATGAACATAAAATACTAACAAATGAGACTATCGAATGAAAAACTTCTGTTCCTAAAATACACTGTTAAATGAATAGGAAAGCCACAGAGTGAAAGTACATATCAGCAAAATGCGTATCTAGCAATAGATTGGTGTATATATTTTCATCAGGATATATGCAGAACTAATATAACTCAATAATGAAACAACCCAATTAAAACAGCAAAAGATTTGAGTAGACGCTTTACAAAAGATGATATTTAAAAAAGACCAATAGCACATGAGAAATTGTTCAAAATTATTAGTCATCAGAGAAGTGCAAATTAAAACATGCACAACTAACAAAATAGCTAACATTGTAAAGACCAGCAAACCAGCTCTTGGCAAGGATGAGAAGCAACTGAATCTCTCATACATTGTTCTTGGGAATGTCAAATGGTAAAAACTGCTTTGGGAGAACTGGAAGTTTCTTATAAAAGTAAACATACATTTAATCCATGATTTAGTAAGTCTACTCCTAGGTATTTTCCTAAGAGAAATAAAAATATATGGCTGGGTGCTGTGGCTTATGCCTGTAATCCCAGCACTTTGGGAGGCCTAGGTGGGCAGATCACGTGGTCAGTAGTTCGAGGCCAGCCTGACCAACATGGTGAAACCTCGTCTCTACTAAAAATACAAAAATTAGCCAGGTGTCATGGCAGCATGTGCCTGTAATCACAGCTACTCAGGAGGCTGAGGCGGGAGAATCACTTAAACCTGGGAGGTGCAGTAAGCCGAGATTGCGCCACTGCACTCCAGCCTGGGTGACAGAGCAAGACCCCATCTTTAAAAATCACGCAAAAAAAGAATACTCACAGCAGCTTTATTCATGATAGCTCAAGACTGGCACCAATCTAGGTGTCTCCCAATGGGAGAATAGATAAACTGTAGTATATCCATGCAATAGAATAGTGCTCAGCAGTAAAAAGCAACCAAATCATATACTCAAAACCATAAATACGTCTCAAAAACATTATATTGACAGAAAGAAGCCTTCCACAAATGAGTAACTACTGTATGACTCCATTTAGATGAAATTCTAGAAAAGGCAAAACCAGTCTATGGTAGATAAAATCAGATCAATGGTTTCATCTGAGGATTGGGGGACAGATATTAATTGGGAAGAGGAAGAAGGACCATCTCTCGAGTGGCAGTGATGTTCTACGTCTTCTTAGGGTTTAGGTTATAAAGGCATATACATTTGTCAAAGGTCACACAAAGGTACACTTACCATTTGCGAATTTCTTTCTTTCTTTCTTTTTTTTTTTTTTAACTCTTTTTTTGGAGACAGAGTCTTGCTCTCTCGCCCAGGCTGGAGTGTAGTGGTGTGATCTGGGCTCACTGCAACCTCCACCTCCTGGGTTCAAGCAATTCTCCTGCCTCAGCCTCCCAAGTAGCTGGATTACAGGCATGCGCCGCCATGCCCAGCTAATTTTTGTATTTTTAGTAGAGACGGGGTTTCACCATGTTAGCCAAGCTGGTTTTGAACTCCTGGCCTGAGGCAATCTGCCTGCCTCAGCCTCCCAAAGTGCTGGGATTACAGGTGTGAGCCACCGCACCTGGCCTTGTGTACTTCTTTGTATGTTAATTTTACATAAAATGTAAGCAGCTATAGAACTGTTGCTAATGATATATATGCTAAAGGCTTTAGAAAAAAAGTACTAATATATGAAATTTTGAAAAAAACAAGATGCACAGAGGGATGTATATTTAAAGAGATGTGATAATGCAAATATAGTAAAATGTTACAGGTAGAATCTAGGTGGTGGTTATTCAGGTGTTTACTGTAAAATTCTTTCCACTTTGCAAAGAATTTATTATGAAAATTTATTTATTATGAAAATTTATTTATTTATTATGAAAGTAATAAAATGCTTTCATAATAAAATGCTTGAGAAAAATTGGCTGGAATGTGAACTGAGGGTGAGTTCTGGGTGTCTTTTTTACAATGTCTGCTTCCTCCATGACTTACAAAAAGTGGCTGAGTGTATTTCATGTTGCGAGTGGCCTGTGCCAGTGAAAACATTTGTTCAAAGGCACCGCTGGGAAGGGCTGTGTAGTGATCTCGAGGTATGATGCCGAATTTGCACGTTTGCTAGCTGTGTAACTGCTCTTGAGTATCAGTTTCTTCATCTGCTGAATGAGGATAATACTATCTTGTGGGCTTGATAGGATGATTAATTGAGATGATGCCTTTAAAACAGCCCAGGGCCTGTCCTAAAACAAACACTCAATAAATTATATTCATTGTTTTCAGATATAACATGCCATTTTGGATCTCCTTGGATTCCTCTCTCTGCATATCTAGCTAGCCGCTTGTTTTTTTGTTTTTTTTTTTTTGAGATGGAGTTTCACTCTTGTTGCCCAGGCTGGAGTACAATGGTGTGTTGGTTCACTGCAGCCTCTGCCTCCTAGGTTCAAGCGATTCTCCTGCCTCAGCTCCTGAGTGGCTGATTACAGGCATGTACCACTATACACAGTTAATTTTGTATTTTCAGTAGAGACAGGGTTTCTCCATGTTGGTTAGGCTGATCTCAAACTCCTGACCTTAGGTGATCCACCCACCTTGACCTCCCAGAGTGCTGGGATTATAGGCATGAGCCACTCTGCCTGGCCTCAGCTGCTGGCTCTTATGTCACCTCAACCCAGCACACCTTCATCCTCCTGGCTTCTCTTGTCCAGCAGAAACCTCCATTCAGGACTTCGTGATATTCCTTCCACCTTAGAATTCATGGAACAGTCAATGCCCTGCTACTCATGCGGGGCCATTCTTTACTCCTCTTTCCGTCTCTCCCTTCAATACCTCGCTTCGAAAATCTGGTTAATGTTTTGATCAACACATCTCTTATGTCCATCTCTTCTTTTTATTTCTTTCTTTTGAGACAGAGGCTCGCTTTGTCACCCAGGCTGGAGTGCAATGGCGTGATCTCGGCTCACTGCAACCTCCGCCTCCAGGGTCAAGCAATTTTCCTGCCTCGGTCTCCCAAGTAGCTGGGATTACAGGCACCCGCCACCATGCCCAGCTAAGTTTCATATTTTTAGTAGAGATGGGGTTTCACCATGTTGACCAGGCTGGTCTTGAACTCCTGCCCTCAGGTAATCCACCTGCCTTGGCCTCCCAAAGTGCTCAGATTATAGGCATGAGACACTGTGCCCAGGCTCTTCTTTTTCTTGTCTTTAACATGGGGTCTAACCACACTTCTTTGCTTTTCTGTTTCCGTATATCTGAGTATTGTCCACTTGACTTAATAAGACTAGAACAGAACGGGGGCTGTCTTATTCCTTCCATGTAGCTCATCAAGCAAGCACCTTTCTAGTGATTGACTTGTAAGACATGATGCTGGTAACTTAATTATGAATAATTTCAGATAATCTAATTTAGTGTGAATGTATCAGTCACTTACCTAACACAGTGTAAGTACCTTGGGGGAAAGAGAGGTCAGGATGGAGAAGACTGAATGCTGCCTGGGATGACCTGTGTAGTGGGACAAAATCTGGCTGAGTGCTGGACTGTGTGATGCAATCAGAAAGTGCAGCAGGGCTCCGAAAGAACAGTAAGCCACTATGAAGGGAACATTCCATGGGAGGGACCAGACTTCTAGATTGCCCTTTGGATATGCAGTGTACCTGGAGATCGGGAGCCAGGAGTAACGGGGTGCAACAAGCTGAGCCTTCTAGAGTGCAGGCTCCACAGGGGTCACGGGAAGGGTAAAGGATCAAGGGCTGGGATTTTAAGTCAGCAGGACAGACCTTATACGCAACAGGGAGCCAGTGTATGTTTTTAAGAGAGAAATAAGAGATCCAAGTGTTATCTTGGGAAGATGAATCTGGAAGGGGATGCAGAATGGATTGGGAGAGGAGGAATGGCTTTGATTCAGTCATTCTGGAGAAAATGAAGAGGCTTCCAGAGGAAGAAGACAGATGGATTTGAAAGATCAAAGATAAAATTACGTTTTCTTCTCTAAATGCTACTACTGAAAATGGGAGGCCAAAGGTTAAGACTTCTCCAGGCAATCAAATTATTTTCAACTTATCTCTTATTCTCACATGGGACATATTAGTCACAAGGGCCACGCCAGCCTCACTGGCCCCGACAATCACACACCAGAGAGATGGCCAAGGGAGCCGGTTCAGAACTGAGAAAAAGTAGGGGGCTTTTGTGAAGAGCGCTGCAAGTTATGACTCTGCCTTTTCCTTCCTTTGTAACTTGTGGGCCAAAGCTCTGTGAATAGACTTAAACTCTTTCAACAGTTCCAGTGATCTGAAACCTCCTCACAAACCTCTACTAAACCCAAAGCAGCTTGACAGCAGCCTTCCCCATGCTTTCTCTTCGTTGTGCCATAATTCTGGTTTGTGTTTGCTATGAAAGTGCTCAATAGACACTTGCAGAATGAACAGCACCTGCTGAGACCTGGCCCTTTTCTTCCTCCCCAGACCCTCGAGTACATATGTTGCAGCTGTTCAGCTTCCCATCCCACAGCCATCTTGTTTGACTGACAAAAAAACAGGCAAAGTACCACTGAGCCCGCTCCTTACATGGTGATTCTGGGTTTGGGGACAGTTGGTCAGGATGAGGAAATGCACACTTTCTTCAGTTTCCTGGAGCTGGGCTCTGAAATCTCACCCAGGAAACCTAATCTTCAGCAAATCAGGGTGAGAAGCTGATGGAAGAACACTCCAAATTCTTCCCCCTCCTCACTTCTTTTTCCAGCAATGGTACTGGAGGAGATCATACCTCTTGAAATTTTGTTCTTGAAGATATTTAAATGAGACACCACATAAGCGAAGGCCCAGACACTTGACTCCAATCTTACGTGATGAACACTGCTTTGACCGTGGTAGAGATAAAGGATCCTATAGACAAAGAAGCAGATAGTACAATGACTGGGTTTTAAGTGCAGATTGGCTGCATACCTCCAAAGTGTGGTGGAAAGATGAATTCTGAAATGCTGCAGTCAGAACTGACATTTACTACTCCATTTACATTGCTGCTTGCCTAACCATGCCCTCTCCTAGATGAGGTGCTCCCATTGCCTTCAAGGAGCTATGCAGGTCTGGGTCTCCAGTTTTCCATAAAAGAGGCCCAGGCTCCTCTCTGGGGATGCTGTTAGTACCTCACTCTCTAGCCTTCCACTCATGCCTCCAAGCTGCCTGCCTGCCACTCCCTTTCATAATACATCACATAAACAGGCCTATCCACATAGCATGATCTACTTCAGTCCAAACATCCAAACACCCATCAGGGGTGGCCATGGACCCTGAAGCACCTGGAGGTAGGGTATGGACTATGGAAGAAGCCAGGCCAAGCCAGGTGGCCAGCTGAGCATCCAGGCACTAACTGTACCCTCAGCTCAGACTCCCCTACTCTGCACATTGAGGGGTCCAGCCACACTTGATCATCTTCTCCTCTACTGCCTCTAATTGCCTTTTCACTTTTGCAGAGTATTCCTCTCCCTACAATGACATATTCCTTTTTTTTTTTTTTTTTGAGACGGAGTCTTGCTCTGTTGCTCAGGCTGGAGTCCAGTGGGGCAATCTCGGCTCACTGCAACCTCTGCTTTCCAGGTTCAAGTCATTCTCCTGCCCCAGCCTCCTGAGTAGCTGTGATTACAGGCACCTGCCACCACGCCCAGCTAATTTTTGTATTTTTAGTAGAGATGGGGTTTCACCACACTGGCCAGGCTGGTCTCGAACTCCTAACTTTGGGATCCACCCACCTCGGCCTCCCAAAGTGCTGAGATTACAGGCATCAGCCACTGCGCCTGGCCTGCAATGACATATGCTATCCACTGCTCAAACCCATGTCAGTCAACACCTCCTCCATGAAGTCATCCCCTCACTTCCCAAGCAAAGGAAACCCTTCTCTTATGAATTCTCCAAAGATGCACTTGTGCTTCTTTTATTTCCATATTGCTAACTACTTTAGGGTTAGAATCCTGGTTCTGCCACATGCATCCTATGTGAAGCCTGGGCAGGTTTCTTGACCACTTCAAGCCTCAGTTTCCTCATTTGTAGAAAATGGGAGCCTAGTATCTACCTCATGGAGTTGTGGGAAGGATTGCAGGAGTTAATGTATGAAAAGCACTTGGAGAGTAACGGATACAAAAGTGTCAACATGGAAGACATCTCACTTGGATTTTTGAAACATGAGCTCTTCCATAAGCTCCACTGATCAAATCTTTACTAAGTGCATTCAGCACCATCAGTGGGAGATGGGGACACAGGGACCGAGACATGATGCTGCCCTGGATGGTCCAGTCCGGCCAGGTAGTGATAGTGTGGTCGGCGCCAAATCTGCTCCACAGTGGGGTGAAGGAGAGAGGTGGAAGGGGTAGTCATAGGGAAGACTCCTGACCTGGGCCAGGGGAGCAAGAGTTGTCCAGGAGGAAAGGAGAGCAGGCTAGACAAAGGGAGTGGCGCACAGAGGCATGGCCAAGCCTGGCATGTGCAGGGAACTATAAACAGCCTAGTGTGGCTTCAGAAGGTGGCAGGGAAAGCAGGGAGGAGTTCGTTCCTCAAAGATGCCTGATGATGGTTTAGTTAGTGATAAGGAACCATCGCTGAGCCCTTCAAAATGAGGACTGTGGACTGGATAGGCTAGTAGTCAACAGTGTGCTGCGGAGGGCTTACCGCTTGCTGAAAAAGCAAAGATAGCTGAATATAAGTTTATTATACATTTTACTGACATAAAGCAGAGGTCAGGAAATTACAGTCCAGGCCACAGTGTAGCATATGACCACAAAGCACATCATGTATGCTCTTGACATTACTAACACAATAGTGAACTCTAGTAATGTGCTTGGGGAGGGAAGGGCTGTACTTATTACTTCTTAAAAATAACATTTGCTGGGAGAGAGATCCAAGATGGCCGATTAGCAGCAGATCAGGATTGTAGCTCCCAGTGAAAGCGCAGAGAGCAGTGGACGCCTAACTTTCAGACGAATTTTTGTTGCCCACAGAACGGGAGATTCCTGGCAGAGGAGCCACACAGGTCGCCAGCGCGACTCTTTTGGCCGGCATGGCTGTTTTGCCGGCGTCCCGGCACAGCACTTCTCAGTGCGGACTGTACGGGATGGGCTCGGCTGGTCCCATCCCCACAAGGAGAACAGCAATTGGAAGCGCTGAGGACTGAGAGTTTCACAGCAAGCACAGCTGAACCCAGGAAGGTCCAGCTCTGTGGGGAATGGGCATCCACCAAAGGAAAACTAAGAAACAGAAAAAACTTCATCACTGGGCGGAGAGAGATCCAAGATGGCCACGTAGTAGCAGCTCAGGATTGTAGCTCCCAGTGAAAGCGCAGAGAGCAAGTGGATGCCGCAATTTCAGATGAATTTTTGTTGCCTACAGACTGGGAGATTTCTGGCAGAGGAGCCACATGGGTCACCAGTGCGACTCTTTTGGCTGGCGCAGCTGTTTTGCCGGCGCCCCAGCACCACGCTTCTCGGTGCGGAGTATACGGGACTGGGTGCCCTTTTGTTGGGCTCAGCTGGTCCCATCCCCACAAGGAGAAGACCAATTGGAAGCGCTGAGGACTGAGAGTTTCACAGCAAGCACAGCTGAACCCGGGAAGGCCTAGCTCTGTTGGTAAGTGGTGTCCACCAAAGGAAAATTAAGAAACAGAAAAAACTTCATCACCAACAAGCTGGACATCCACTCAGAGACCCAATCTGAAAGTCAGCAATTACAGAGACAACAGGTGGATAAATCCACAAAAATGGGAAGAAACCAGTGCAAACAGGCGATAACACCCGAAATCAGAATGCCTCTCCTCCTACAGGGGATCCCAGCTCCTCATTAGAAAGGAAACAAGATCTGATGGAGACTGAACGTGATGAACTGACAGAATCAATCTTCAGAAGGTGAGTAATAAGAAACTTCTGTGAGCTAAAAGAACATGTTCTAACCCAATGCAAAGAAACTAAGAACCTTGAAAGAAGATTTAACAAAATGCTAATGAGAATGGACAACTTAGAGAGGAATATAAGTGAATTGATGGAGCTGAAAAACACAA
>CAUYQU010004960.1:0-24004 GCA_963574635.1 Cheracebus regulus
TTCCTTTGGCGGATGCTCGTTCCCCACAGAGCCGGACCTTCCCGGGTTCGCTGTGCTTGCTGTGAGACTCTCAGTCTGCAGCGCTTCCAATTGCTGTTTTCCTTGTGGGGATGGGACCAGCCGAGCCCGTCCGTCCCGTACACCTCGCACCGGGAAGCGCCGCGCTGGGGCACCGGCAAAACAGCCGCGCCGGCCAAACGAGTCGCGCTCGCGACCCGTGTGGCTCCTCTGCCGGGAATCTCCCGGTCTGTGGGCAACAAAAATTCATCGGAAAGTGCGGCGTCCACTCGTTCTCTGCGCTTTCACTGGGAGCTACATTCCTGAGCTCGAGTTTTTTTTTTTTATCTTGGTCCTCTAGCTCTTTCAATTTTGATGATAGGGTGTCAATTTTAGATCTTTTCTTACTTCTCATATGGGCATTTATTGCTATAAATTTCCCTCTAGACACTGCTTTAAATGTGTCCCAGAGATTCTGGTACATTGTTTCTTTGTTCTCGTCAGTTTTGAAGAACATCTTTATTTTTGCCTTCATTTCATTGTTTATCCAGTCAACATTCAGGAGCCAGTTGTTCAGTTTCCATGAAGTTGTGTGGTTCTGAGTGTTTCTTAATCCTGAGATCTAATTTGATTGCACTGTGGTCTGAGGGACTGTTATGATTTCTGTTCTTTTGCATTTGCTGAGGAGTGATTTATCTCCAATTATGTGGTCAATTTTAGAGTAGGTGTGATGTGGGTGCTGAGAAGAATGTGTATTCAGTGGATTTGGGGAGGAGATTTCTGTAGATATGTATTAGGTCTGCTTGGTCCAGATTGGAGTTTAAGTCCTGGATAGCCTTTTAAATTTTCTGTCTCATTGATCTAATATTGATAGTGGAGTGTTAAAGTCTCCCACTTTTATTGTGTGTGAGTCTAAGTCACTTTGTAGGTTATTAAAAACTTGCTTTATGTATCTGGGTGCTCCTGTATTGGGTGCATATATATTTAGGATTGTTAGCTCTTCTTGTTCCATTGATACTTTTACCATTACATAATGCCCTTCTTTGTCT
This sequence comes from Cheracebus regulus, assembly GCA_963574635.1. Lineage (NCBI taxonomy): Eukaryota > Metazoa > Chordata > Mammalia > Primates > Pitheciidae > Cheracebus > Cheracebus regulus. Next base: position 1,047 of record CAUYQU010004960.1, read on the forward strand.
CTTTTGATCTTTGTTGGTTTAAAGTCCATTTTATCAGAGACTAGGATTGCAACTCTTGCATTTTTTTGCTCTCCATTTGCTTGATAAATCTTCTTCCATCCCTTTATTTTTAGCCTATATGTGTCCTTGCACGTGAGATGGGCTTCCTGAATACAGCACACAGATGAGTCTTGAATTTTATCCAATTTGCCAGTCTGTGTCTTTTGATTGGGGCATTTAGCCCATTTACACTTAGGGATAATATTGTTATGTATGAATTTGATCCTGCCATTTTGATGCTAGCTGGATGTTTTGCCCGTTAGTTGACGCATTTTCTTCATTGTGTCGATGGTCTTTACCATTTGGTATGTTTTTGAGTGGCTGGTACTGGTTGTTCCTTTCCTTGTTTAGTGTTTCTTTGAGGAGCTGTAGTAAGGCAGGCCTGGTGGTGTCGAAATCTCTCAGCAATTGCTTGTCCATAAAGGATTTTATTTCTCATTTGCTTATGAAGCTTAGTTTGGCTGGATATGAAATTCTAGGTTGAAAGTTCTTTTCTTTAAGGATGTTGAATATTGGCCCCCACTCTCTTCTGGCTTGTAGGGTTTCTGCCAAGAGATCCGCTGTGAGTCTGATGGGCTTCCCTTTGTGGGTAACCCGACCTTTCTCTCTGGCTGCCCTTAGCATTTTTTTCTTCATTTCAACCCTGGTGGATCTGATGATTATGTGCCTTGGGGATTGGTCTTCTTGAGAAATATCTCTGTGGTGTTCTATGTATTTCCTGGACTTGAACATTGGCTTGCCTTGCTAGGTTGGAGAAGTTTTCTTGGGTAATATCCTGAAGAGTGTTTTCCAGCTTGGATTCATTCTCTGTCACATTAAGGTACACCTATCAAACATAGATTTGGTCTTTTCACATAATCCCATATTTCTTGGAGGCTTTGTTGATTTCTTTTCACTCTTTTTTCTCTAATGTTGCCTTCTCATTTTATTTCATTGAGTTGATCTTCAATCTCTGATATCCTTTCTTCTGCTTCGTCAATTCGGCTATTGAAACTTGTGTATGCTTCGTGAAATTCTCGTGTTGTGTTTTTCAGCTCCATCAAGTCATTTATATTCTTCTCTAATCTGTTTATTCTAGTTAGCATTTCATCTAACTTTTTTTCAAGGTTCTTAGTTTTTTGCATTGGGTTAGCACATGTTCTTTTAGCTCTGAGAATGTTGCTATTACCCACCTTCTGAAGCCTATTTCTGTCAATTCATCAGATTCATTCTCTATCCAGCTTTGTTCCCTAGTTGATGAGGAGTTGTGATCCTTGGAGGAGGAGAGGTGTTCTGGTTTTTGGTGTTTTCATCCTTTTTGCGCTGGTTTCTTCCCATCTTCATGGTATTATCTACCTGTGGTCTTTGTAGTTGGTGACTTTTGGATGGGGTCTCTGAGTGGATGTCCTTTTGATGTTGAAGCTATTTCTTTCTGTTTCTTAGTTTTCCTTCTAGAAATCAGGCCCCTCTGCCGTAGGACTGCTGGAGGCCCACTCCAGACCCTGCTTGCCTGGGGATCACCCGCAGTAGCTGCAGAACAGTAAGGGTTGTTGCCAGTTTCTTCTTCCGTTATCTTCGTCCCAGAAGGGTACCCGCCAGATGTCGGCCTGAGCTCTTCTTTATGAGGTGTCTCTTTGGGTATATGGGGCTCGGGGAACTGCTTGAGCACTTATAGTAGCTCAAGTGCTGAGCTGGGAGCTCCGTTGTTCTGTGTAGAGCTGCTGGGCAGGTATGTTTAAGTGTGCTGCAGCAGAACTCATAACTACCTCTTTTCGCAGGTGCTCTGTCCTAGGAAGGTTGGGCTTTATTTATAAGTTCCTTACTTGCTGCTGCCTTTTTTCATAGATGCCCTGCCCAGCACAGAGATAGTCTAGTCACAGTCTGCCAGCAGAGGCATTGCTGGGTTCCTGTGGGCTCTGCCCAGCTGCTGTGTGAAGTTTCTTGAGATGTTTATAGAGGTACAGTTAGAACTGCCTCAGTATTGGCAGACTGCCTTGGTAGTGGTGGACGCCCTTCCTGCCACTGAGCTGGATGGTCCCAGGTCCAGCTGCGCTTGCTGCAAAACTCGCAATCCAGAGCATTTCAGATTGCTTGTTTTGTGGGGGTGGTACCTGCTGAGCCAGATCACCTGGCTCCCTGTCTCAGCCCCCTCCCTTTCAGTTGAATGGGTGGCTCTGTCTCCCAGGCATTCCAGGAGCCAACTGAAATGGCTTCCCAGATTTGTGTGAGTTTCTATGTGTCAACCCCACAGCATCAGCTGAAACAGCCATGCTGGAAACTCATGGTGCTTTTCAGTCCAGGAATCTCTTGGTCTTTGGGCAGTGAAAATTCGTTTGGAAATGTGGTGATCACTCATCCTATCCATTGTTCTTGCTGAGAACTGCATTCCAGACCTGTTCCTATTTGGCCATGTTGGATCCTCCACCCCAATGTTGAATATCTTTTAATGTGCTTATTGGCCTTTGTGTTTCCTATTTCCAGATAATTAGATAATTTTTTTCATTTCGCCCATTTTTATTCAATTAATTAATTTATTTATTTATTTTGAGACAGAGTCTTGCTCTGTTGCCCAGGCTGGAGTGCAGTGGCACAAACTCAGCTCACTGCAACCTTCAATTCCTGGGTTCAAACGATTCTCATGCCTCAGCTTCCTGAGTAGCTGGGATTACAGCCATGTGCCACCATGCCTAGCTAATTTTTGTATTTTTTTGTTTTTTTAGTAGAGATAAGCTTTTACCATATTGGCCAGGCTAGTCTCAAACTCCTGACCTCAAGTGATCCACCCACTCAGCCTCTCAAAGTACTAGGTTTACAGGCATGAGCCACTGTGTCTGGCCTGTCAATCAGTATTTTGACACTCCCAAAGCATCACACTAGCTCCCTAGCAATGGATTCTAACCAATATAAAAATTTTGAAATCACAAAGAATTTAAAATATGAATTGTAAAGAAGCTCAATGAGATACAAGAGAAAGTTGAAAACTAACATAAGGAAATCAGAAAAATAACTCAGGATATGAATGAAAAATTTACTAATGAGTTAGATATTTAAAAAAACCCAAACAAATTCTAGAAATAAAAATGTATTGAAAGAACTATAAAATATGGTTGAAACCTTTAACAAAAGACTAGATTAAGCAGAATAAGTAATTTCAGAGTGTGAAGGCCAGTTGTTTGAATTTACCTAGTCAGACAGAAATAAAGAAAAAATAAATTTTTAAAAATGAGCAAAGAGTTTGAAAAATATATAATTATGTAAAGTTACCACACACGCAATATATAGACATTCCTGAGGGAGAAGAGAAAAAAATTAAAAGCCTGGAAAACATATTCGAGGGAATAATTTAGGAAAACTTCCCTAGTCTTGTTAGAGAATTAGACATCCAGATAGAAGACACTCAGAGAACACTTGGAAGATGCTCTACAAGAGAGACCTCGTAAAGGCATATCATCATTAGACTATCCATAGTCAATGTGAAGGAAAACATCCTAAAAGCAGCAAGAGAGAAGTGTCTAATCTATAAAGGAAAACCCAAGAGACTAACAATGGACTTCTTAGCAGAAACCTTACAAGCCAGAAGAGATTGGGGTCTTATGTTTAACCTTCTTAAATTAAACAAAACCCTGCTAGTCAAGACTTTTGTATCCTGCTAAACTAAGCTGCATAAGTGAAGGAGAAATAGTTTTTCCCATACAAACAAATGCAGAGGGAATTTGTCACCACTAGACCAGCCTGACAACTGCTTAAAGTTCTAAACACAGAAATAAATGGACAATACTCCCCATCATAAAAGCATATTAAAGTGAAAAACTCATAGAATATATAAAGCAATTACACAGTTGAGACTAAAAAGCAACTGGGTATCAATTATCATGACAGGAATGAAACATCACCTATCAATATTAACCTTGATAATAAGTGGAGTAAATGTTCCACTTAAAAGATACGTATTGGTGCTGGGTGTGATGGCTTACACTTGTAATCTCAGCACTTTGGTAGGCTGAGGCAGGAGAATTGCTTGAGACCAGGAGTTTGAGACCAGCCTGGGCAACATAGCAAGACTCCATCTCTATAAAAAATTAAAAAGAAATAATAGCCAGGTGTGATGGTACTTACCTATAGTCCTACAACTTAGCAGGCTGAAGCAGGATAATCACTTGAGCCCAGGAGTTTGAAGCTGCAGTGAGCTATGAGTGCATTATGGCATTCCAGCGTGGGTGACAGACTGAGACTGTCTCAAAAAAAAAAAAAAAAAAAAAAAAGAAAAGATATATAGATTATAAGATTGATAAGCTGAAGGGTACTAACTAGTCACTAGAGCAGTGCACAAGGCAAATGCCAGCTAAGATGGCAGGGAGAACAAGCTTGAACAAGGCAAGGCAGAGGTCTACTAAGGGAAATCCATTCCGCAAAAGACAAGCGTGGCAGGGGCTCTCTGAGGCCTAGAGCAGCATGCAAAAGAGTAGCTCTGTCCAGGTGGCAGCTCCCTAGCTGCCGCCCCCACATGCTGCTGCCTCTGCAGCCACTCCACCTGCCCCACTCCTGCCCAGGTATGCCGAGCAGCTCCCAGCTCTTTCCCAATATCTGGGCACTGCTGTTGAGATGAAGGAAGAGGAGAAGTGGACACAACAGGTCCTGGCTCTTAGGATCTGCAGTTATGAGTTGCTTTTGCAATCACTGTAGGTCATTGTGCAACTCACTGGTCTCTGGACTCCTGATTTCTGGACATCTGTAAAATACAGACACTGATGATGCCACTTAACTCATAGAGCTGCAGTGAGAAGAGTGCAGATGAGATCAAGGCTCGATAGTGGTTGGCAAACTACAGTGATGGATGTGCATAGTGTTGTGAATATCAATGGCGGGTTTCTGGAATGCAGGTGGGGATAAGAGTGAGTGAGTCAATAAAGAAGAAAATTGCCGCACTTCTTGAAGGGAGTTTTTGGGGCTGGGCAGCTCAGGGTGCAGGGAAGGCATAAATAGTGGGTGCCTGCCAAGCAAAGTCCAGTTTGCTTGGAGCTCCTGGGGCCTCAGAAGAATAAACCTGTAAGTGTCTCTCTTCTTGCCTTTTTTTTTTTTTTTTAAATTTTCTTCATGTCCCGTAAATATTCCCCTGCCTACCTGGGCAGTTCAACCTAGTGGTGTGGAGGAAGGGAAGGGCTGTGTAGCTGTTCTGGTCTAAGAGGCTTGGACACGGGAGGTGGGGAGCCCAGGAGGTCTTATGGTGCTCTTCTGCCCCTTATTCAGTAGCCTCAGCCCAGGGTGAGGATTTGCTTTCTGAGCTAGGGGGGGTCACAGGGTGGAGGAGAGGGTGCGACACCCTCTAGACCTCAGATGCCACTGTGTGGAAGCCTCAGGTGGAAAAATGCAATTCTAATTTCTCTCTAGGCTGTTTTCTGCCCTGATTTCTTCACAAAGGACAGTGGAGGAGAGACAAACCCAGGCACTCACAGGCCGGGGTTCTAAACCTATCCTGGTGCCAACTGCCTGTGCAAAAGCAGGGCAAATTGCTTTCTCATAGCTTTGGGTCTTTATTGTAAAAAATATACTTACTGGAGTAGGTCTCTGATTTTCCAACCCATATTCAGAGGAGACACTGTTTTCACTGAAAGCATTCCCTGAAAGCTTAGCATAAACTGGGCACTGCAGGGACTGAGGGGGCCATGGCTCTGCCCACTCCATCTGCTGCCCCAGCTAAGATGCCTCATCTGAATCCTGGGTCTGAAAACTGGGGTCTGCCCTCTCCAAGGGTCCTTCATGCCACAGTGGCTGGTGGTGCCTCTGTGCCATCTTGAACTTGCAGACAGAATGCCTATTGCCTTTCATTCTTCCCCAGAATCAGGCACAGGGCCCCAGGGTTGAGGCAGCTGCAGGCCACAGTACAGTGCCCTTGCTCTGGCCGGGCTCATGATTGAGCCTCTGCCAGAACTGGTGCAACCAGGTAGCTGCTGCCGGCTGGGAGCTCACTCAGCTGTTTCCAAAGACTCCCAGGATATCCGAGGAAGTGGTGAATTCAAAATTGAAAGAGGCTAGTGAGAAATAGAGGTCGTCCACAGCCCAGAATCACCAGTACTCAGAAAAGAAAGCACTCCTCTGGGCAGGAAGCCCCTCCCTTGCCACCACCCCAGTTGGCCTGGAGACCCCCTTGTTTGCACAAGCTCCTTTGGCTGTGTCCCCAGCCTCTGCGGATCTGATCAGCTCTTTTCACTCTCTTAACTACAGTTTCTGTTTGAGAGAAAAGATGCCCAACACAGGGAATATCCCAGGTCCTGCTCTTACCCTGATCTCAGTTCCTGACCCTCTTAGATGGTAAATGGGTGCCCTGTTGGATAGTTGCTCTTGCTTACTCACAAAACTAGCCTTCTGCCCTATTGAGCCTACCTGGCGTGTCTTCTTTCCACATAAGACATTTTTTCTTTTGTAGACAGAGTCTTTCTCTCTTGCCCAGGCTGGAGTAGAGTGGTACAATCTCGGCTCACTGCAACCTCTGCCTCCCAGGTTCAAGTGATTCTCCTCCCTCAGCCTCCTGAGTAGCTGGGATTACATCATGCACCACCACACCCAGCTAATTTTATGTATTTTTGGTATAGACAGGGTTTCACCATGTTGGCCAGGCTGGTCTCAAACTCCTGACCTCAAGTGATCCGCCCGCCTCAACCTCCCAGAGTGCTGGGATTACAGGCATGAACCACTGTGCCTGGCCTCTACATAAGACTTCGTTTCCAAGCCCTTTCAGATGATCTGGGAAGAACTCTAGGTGTCTCAGGATTTCTCCTGCTGCTAGTTTAGTGTCTCTGAAAACTTTCACCTGGGTTCCCTCTGGGACATTTCTCTAGAGAACAGCATCTGGTTCAGGAATGGCAAATTGCCAGGCAAATGTGCACCACACTCCTAGCCTGTGCTCAGGAAGGACATCACTAAGCATTCAGGGCTCTGGCTCATTTTCAGACTAGCACTGTCAGTGCCAATACAAATCCATGCAAGGCAGCAAGTGAGGAGAAACAGGCTTGCCTTGTCAGTGCTAAGCCAATTACCTCAGTGGTACAGACAGGGGGATGGTCTAGGGAGTGATGGGGGGTCCTGCCCAGAGGCACAATGAACTCTTCTTGATGTGACAGATGGCCCCAGTGAGGAATGCTACATTCTAGCCACTGTGCCGAAAGTAGTGCCCAAGGGGAGGCACAAGAAGGGAAGACATGAGCTCCTGGGAATAGGGGGATGCTGCTGTCAACCTATCTCAGAGTTCCAGCTGGGTAACTCCTGCCCTCCACCCAGATCATGTGCCCACCTTGTCCCTAAACTGCTTTTGGATTCCTGCTGCTCTGGGCCCCACTACAGAGGAGAGAAGGCGGACATGCGGGCTTCTCATCACCTCTAGAAGCTGAGCCGTAAACCATGTCCTCGAAGCATGAGCATGTCTTTTCTCTTTCTGTTCACCTCTCCAGGCCATGCTGCTCTTCCTCCTCTCTGCACTGGTCCTGCTCACACAGCCCCTGGGCTACCTGGAAGCAGAAATGAGGGCCTACTCCCAAAGAACAGTGACCAACGCTTGCACCCTGGTTATGTGCAGCTCAGTGGAGAGTGGCCCGCCTGGTCGCGATGGACGGGATGGCAGAGAGGGCCCTCGGGGCGAGAAAGGGGACCCAGGTAGCGTGGGGCCATGGGCTTATCCTGCTGGGGAGGAGCAGTCATTGGAGTTGTAACCAGCCCAGCAACTCTGGGTACTTTGTTATGGAAGTCTTGGCGATGTGTTTCTTCCTCCCGAGAAGGTGGGTTCCACACTGCTCCACCAGCTGACAAACAGGTGGCTGTGCTGAGCCCTCATGTGCTCCTCCAGCACTCAACTGCCCTACCTTCTCCTCTAGGATCCCCAGATCCTTCCCATCCCAAGAGCAAGCAAACGGGGTGAATTACTGATACTGGGGGCCTTCTAGAACCCTGTGCCAGCAGTTAGCAGTTGTTCATTCCAATTAAATGGTGCCTGTGAAGGGCATTAAGTATTTTTCTTTTTTTTTTTTTCCAAGAGAGAGTCTTGCTCTGTCACCCAGGCTGGAGGGCAGTGGTGCAATCTTGGCTCACTGCAACCTCCACCTCCTGGGTTCAAGCAGTTCTCCTGCCTCAGCCTCCTGAGTAGCTGGGATTACAGGCACCCACCACTGAACCCGGCTAATTTTTGTATTTTCAGTACAGCCGGGGCTTCACCATGTTGGCCAGGCTGGTCTCTAATTCCAGACCTCGTGATCAGGAATTAGAGGCCCACCTTGGCCTCCCAAAGTGCTGGGATTACAGGAGTGAGCCACCGCGCCCGGCCTGAATATTTTTAGTATTTAATTAAACTCATGCATGAAGGGTGAGAAAAGATGGGGCTCCATGGCTCCATTCTCAAGCCTACTCAAGAGGGTTTGCCCTAATACATTACAGGGAGAGAAAGGGCACTCACATTTCTTTGTCCACCCCTGTGCTTGGGCATTCACTTCAGTCATTCATTTAATCCTCCCAAGAGTGTTACAGGGGATATATTAATCTCCTTTGACAGATAAGAAAATGACGATGCAGAGATGCTAAGTGACAACCATTCTGAAGGCAGAAAGGACGAGGGCTCTGCAGCAGGCTGGCCTGGGTTTGACTGCTGGCTCCATCTCCATGCCTGGGAAAGACCCTCAGTGTCACTGAGTTCATTTTTTTATCTGCTAATGGGAATGATATCTGCCCCCCAGTGGTGAATACTTGAGCCAAAAGCTTTATTTTTTATTGAGTCTTTGGAATAAAGTTGCATTTCCTGCTGTACTGAATAGGTGAATTATCTTGAGCTTAGCAGAGGTACTGATGAGTCAGGGAATTGTCCCTGGAAATACTGCTCCCTCTTGTAGGGGAGGATCTGGGTTGTATTTTCAAGAAAGGAGAATTCCATGAACCAGCAGCACGAGCCAAGGACCTCTATGACAGTGGGCAGGGCTTCAAAGGGATCAGATAGTCTTTCACTTTGTGGAAAGGCGAAGCAACATCCCCAGGCTTTGTGGGGTAAGGGGCAAGTGAGCATTTGCCTGTTCCTTACAGACAGAAAGTGGCTCCCAATGTGAATGGGATGGGGCTTGGGGAGGGCTGCCCAGCGGGGAACTCAGAATGGGGGTTTGCAGCGCTTTCTCAGAGACTCGCAGCTCATCTGGCTTTCAGTGGGGGCTCCAGATTCAAATCTGGGGGATCTTTCCCACAATGGCCCTCCAAGTGTGCCGCCTGGAGCATAGTCAAGGCCTTCCTTCCCCACGTATGTGCCTCACCCCATGCACATTGCAGGCCTGGCTTTGGGTCAGTACTTGGACAGAGGACAGCGCACGGTGGGGCTGCAGGATGGGGCTCCACTCTGGCTCTTCAACTGCAGTCTCTCCAGTCACTCCACTGTTACAGGTCTGAGGATGGATGTCCTGGGAGACCTGGGGCATCCTCAGAATCCTAACCCTATAGGTCTGTGTGGAGCCAAAATCTGTGCACCTGACAACCACCCCTGCAGAGTTGGAAGCATGTGGTCCCCAGAACCTGCTATGAGGAAAATCGGGGTTTGGAAGAAGAGACCTTTGAGCAGGGGCGGACGGTGGAGCTTGAGTCACTCTGGCCAATAACTCAGACAATAACTGACCAATAACTCAGAAATATCATGGAGGGTAAATAAGACCCAGATCCTGCCTTTGGGGGAACAATTCCTTATTCCTCAGCCCTTCCAGCATTCCTGCCCAGAAAGATTTTCTGGGAGAGTCCCTCCAGGGATGCTCTTCTCCCTTGGACAAACCACACCTTACAGCAGCCCATGAGTCCCAGCAGGACCACCCTCCACCCCTGCTGCTCCTCTGACCTCAGGGCCCCAACCCTTGCTCAGCTGCAACCACACAGTTTCTTGCTGGTCCCCGCCATGCTCAGCCCTCTCCCTCCTTGGGGCCTTGCTATTTGCTCTTCTCATAGCTGTCCCTGCAGCTCATACTTGACCTCCTTCAGGGCCTTACTCCCTGATCACCCTTTCAGTGAGGTGCTCCCTGACCACCCTACTGAAAACAGACCCTACCCCAACACACCCTATGCTTTACTTTTCCCTGTGGCATTGCATCTAACATACCATATGTTGTACATTTTTAATGTTTTATTATCTGTTTCTATGAGATAGAGTTGAAGCTCCCCAGAGAAGGGCTGTTTATCCCGTGTTTAGGACAGTGGCTGGCATGTAGTGGAAGCTCCAGAGATATTTATGGAAGGAGTGAATGGAAGATGGAAGGGGAGGAGGAGTTTTAGGAGTCAAGGCAGCTAAAGGCTGGGCCATAAAGCTCCACTTCAGGTGACACTCAGGTGCAGGGCTAGGTCTCTGGGGACACTAGGATACACATGAGTGCTTTGAAAGGCACGGTGCAGGGTTTGGGGAGGTGCCCCTCCTCCACTCTGATGCTCTCATGACCTCCACAGTTTGTGTACCAAGAACAGGCGGGCTGTAACGCTCCCTTCTGGAGAGTGACATTTTTCTCTTGGTCTGTCTTCCTGCCGGCCTGGCCAGGGTGAAGCCCAAGCGAGGCTCCACCTGGGATCAGGACATCTTGCCTTGAGCACAATGTGCTGCTGGGTGTCAAGGGTGTGACCCGTCCTATAACCCTCTGTGCTTGTTTCATCCCTAATAAGGATTATAACCAACAGCCGGACCCAGGTCATGGAATTCCACTGGGCATGGAATTCAGATGTTTCCAGGTGGTGGTGCTGCTGTGATACACCGAGCACAGAATCTTCCAACCATCCAGCAAATTCACCGTTACTCTCACCACAACCACACGTTCGTGCCCCCCACAACCCCCCAGCCGCCACGGAGGCCTGGTCTCCTCTGCCACGGGAGCACGGTTTCCAAATCTGAAATGTCACTTTCCCTCTGCAAATCTCTCTAGATTCTCCTTGCCCTTAAAATTCCACTTTCTCTTTGAGGAAGACAGCTCTGAGTGTGTGTGTGCTGGTGTGGGGAGGCTCGGATGAGATGAGGGACCCTTCATGCATTATCTCCCTCTCCTGTTACCCTTGTCTCACAGTATATGATGAACCCCTTGCTGAGGACCTGAGGCTAAGCTCAGATTTGCATCTGTCCCAGTGCTAGGTATAATGTAGATGGCTCTTAGTGGACAAATAAATGAGCAAATGGACCAATAACTGAATGAACAAATTGGCATCATTTGTCTGGTGCCACTTCTGGTTGGCTTCCCTGAGATATACATATATATATGAATGAAAAGCAAGAAGTATATGATCACAGGTAAGAGCTGACAGATAGCCTGCCATCAATACAGTGGCCTTGGGGCAGGGGAAGGAGCACTTCATAGAAAGTCAGACAGGTCTTGGCTTTAATCTACCTCCAACTCTGGAAAGCTTCTTCCTCACCTATAAAGTGGGCATGCCAATACACATTTCCTGGATCGCCACTGGACCCGGGTGTGTGACGATGGAAGTCTCATGCTCTGCAGAACCCTGAAGGAATGCTGAGGGCCAATCCTGCAGGCAGCTGGCCCTTCCTGGGTCTAGGGCCAGGTCTTTGTCCATTTCTTCTGCTGCTACAGGTTTGCCAGGAGCTACAGGGCAAGCAGGGATGCCTGGACAAGCTGGCCCAGTTGGGCCCAAAGGGGACAATGGCTCCGTTGGAGAACCTGGACCAAAGGGAGACACGGGGCCAAGTGGTGAGCAACCGGGCATTGACTTGAGGTGTTTCCAGGTGGTGGTGCTGCTGCGAGGATGTGCCAGTGGGCACACACAGTGCCCATCCCAGGAAGAAGGAAGAAGGTTGTCTGAAGGTGGCACGGGGTCATTTCAGGACAGATGGGGGCTGCTGTTGGGAGGACAACAATGCAGGTCCCTGACTTCTGTTACTACTCTCACCTTACTACACACTCCTCCTGCCAAGAGGGTTCAATGTTACTGACTGGGCTGGTGATTTTCCTTATGACCTCCAGGACCTCCCGGTGCACCTGGTCCAGCTGGAAGAGAAGGTCCTTTGGGGAAGCAAGGGAACGTAGGACCTCAGGGCAAGCCAGGCCCGAAAGGAGAAGCTGGACCCAAAGGTAGGTGGCTGGTCTGTGGTTGGTCTGAGAGTGGAAGGGAAGAAGGATAAGGGTCTGTGATGTGACCTGAGGCATGCTTAGAGTGCCAGGGAGAGCCCAGACCCTCAGTGATGCAAAGGCCTTGCCACGCACTCTCCCAATCTCCACAATAGCAATAGTTTCCTCTCACTCTCCACAGAGGGCCCTAGAAAGCAAGGATAGTCTCCCCACTTCTCTCCTGACTCTAAAAACCTCCGTGGCTAAGAAAACCACACCCACTGAATGCAGTCTCAGCTGTTTGTTCCTGTGTGTTCCTTCCTCAGGAGAAGTAGGTGCCCCAGGCATGCAGGGCTCGGCCGGGGCAAGAGGCCCCACAGGCCCTAAGGGAGAGCGAGGCACCCCTGGTGAGCGTGGAGCCCCTGGAAACACAGGGGCAGCAGGTGAGCAGTGGGAAGTGCTGGGGCTGGGCTGGGTCCAGTTCTCCTGGCCTGCTGTGCCCGCTTGGAGCTGTCAATGCCTACCCCCCCACACCCATAAAGGCAGAGCTGGCATTGCTGGACCACAGGGAGAATCTGTATCCAAGGAGGGTGCATGAGGGGGCTCTGGGGATGGTTCCTATCTAGGGAGAGTGTGGTGCTGAGCAACAGAGAAGTCTGTATACAGGGAAGGTTAGCTGTTGGGTGGCAGTGCAGTTTTACACAGCAGGGTTGATTGCTGGGTGACAGGGACAGTCAGTGTACAGAGAGCTGCACAGCTGGGTACTAGGGACTGTCGGTCTGTTTCTGGGCAATAAGGATAGTTAGTTCATGTACGGGAAGGTAAAAATGCTAAAAAATGGGTAAATGGCTCACTCAGTTCTTCTTTCACCCCAGGGTCTAATGGAGCCATGGGTCCCCAGGGAAGTCCAGGTGCCAGGGGACCCCCAGGACTGAAGGGAGACAAAGGTGTTCCTGGAGACAAAGGAGCAAAGGGAGAAAGTGGACTTCCAGGTAAGGTAGCAGCTCCTGGCTCGGGGAAGGCCTGCTGGGGCATGGGTGGGCAGAGAGGAAGCCCTCCTCAGCTCAGGGCAGCCCCTCCTCTGGGATGTGTGGTGGGTGGAACTCAGGAAAGGTGGACAGGCTAGAAGGCAGGAGCACTGGGCTCTGGTCTTAGCCACTTAGTACCCATAGGAAAGCAACCTGGACAGCTTCTCCATCTGACCATTGGGAAAACCACAAATGCCTTCCCAAGTCATAGGCATTAAAAACCCAGTGAATGGGAAATGCCTGAGTGAGTATTCCTGCCCTTGACTCCCCATCCAATGGAGACACCATTATATTCCAAGACTTTAAAGTCACAGTGTCATCTGGTTCAGTGTCAGTGAAGTACAGGGACCAATTTATCCGTAGCAGAACCATAAGACATCCTTGCACAGCAGAGGCCAGCTGTGTCAGCCGATACAGGCTTGCTGTGTGTCAGCCCCACAATACGTGCTTGCAACTAGACATTCTTCCCTTGGGGCCCAGACTCTGAGTTCTTCCTTCGTTGTCTGGACAATCTTTACTTGGCTGTTTTCTCCCCTGCAGATGTCACTTCTCTGAGGCAGCAGGTTGAGGCCTTACAGAGACAGGTACAGCACCTCCAGGCTGCTTTCTCTCAGTATAAGAAAGGTGAGTTTGGATCTGAACCTGGGCCCAGCACTGGCATTGGGCCCCAGACTAGATCTCTACCTTGGTTTGGACTTGGGCTGGGGCTAGACCTTTGGCTGGTCCTGAGGGAGAGCCTGCCTGGGATCTAGGCTGGGAATGAGCTGGGACCTGTGTAGGGCTGGACCTGGGCTGTGGCAGAAAGTAGGGCTCAGGCTGGGATGGGGCTGGAACAGGGCAGCCCCCTGGCTCCCAGAGCTGGAAGTAGATCCAAGGGGGCAAAGGAGGAGGATGTGGCCCCCATCACCAGCTCACCAGGCTGGCAGTAGCATCGTCAAGGCCATGAAGCTCCTGAACCACCCTCTGACCTCAATGCCACCTGTGCCCTGAGACAAACTGTTGTCCTGAGTCCAGTGCGACTCAGTGGAGTCTCTTTCCTGCCTTCCTGTGCTGGTTCCTCTCATAAACAAGGGGCTGCCCAACACGGGCTGCTTTTTTTTACCCCTGGGGACCAGGTATGGGAGTGCCCGGTGATACTGCTGCATATCCCAAGGCAGCACAGAATCCAATCCAGGTGCTGTTCTAGGAGCTAGGGCTGGGGTCCTGCTCTGGGGGTACAAGGCAGGTGGGGGCCTGACCTTGGTATGTGGCCATCAGATATCTCATTTTAGACATGCTTCTGGTTCAAACAAGGCAGGCTGCCTCTGGGCTCCAGCCACTGCTGGGCTCTCCTTGCAGCTCTGGAGGTGTTTTAGAGCAGCGAGTTTGCCCTAACCCTGGAAGCCCGAAGAGTCCGAGGCCTCTAGGGGCACACACCTGAATGCCTGGTGCCTCTTAGAATCTCCACATCAGTGCCCAACTGCCCCTACTCTCCTCTGCCCTTCCTGACATCAGTTTTGAGTTCAGGAAAATCTCATTGAGCCAAAAAATAAAAAATAAAACTTTTCTGAAGGAGTGGAGCATAAAGGGGCTGATTAGGTGCAACACAGGGTTGGCTTCTAGGTACTCAAGCTCCAACATGAGAGTTTCAAGCATTTGGTGCAGCTCTCTTTCTGCATATGCTTGCACTCACTCAGAGGCACAGTGACAGAAACACACAGGAACATGGGCATATGTGCCACCACATGTGTGTGCACTTAAACACCATCACTCACTCCACCTCCATCTACATACATGCGCTCACATGTTGTCTCTACAGCACACACATCCAGATGAACCGTACATACTCCCATGTACCTTTGGATAGATGCACATATATTCAAAGGCATGCCCATATATGCACATGGCACATAAACCTAGGAATGGCACATGAACTCTCATGCTGGCTTTGTTCAGGACTGCTGTAGGTGCCACCCTGAGCCCATGGAGAATCTTAAGGACGATGGGTCAGATGCAGCCTGCATTCTGAGCAGCCCAACAAGGCCAGAGGCACAGGCTTCTCTGGAACTTCCACTGACTTTGCAGAAGATTTCCATGCATGGGCCCAGGAGCCACAAGGACAGACTAAAAAGAGACACTTGACATGTCACACAGGCAACGCTTTTGTGAACTGAGTCCTCATCTTAGAGATGAGGAAATGGAAACCCTGAAAAGGAACGTGACTTTCCCTTTCCCACGCAACAGCCATTGCCAGGGTGGATCGGAACACCCAGTCTTCCAGTTCCCACCTAGGCTGTCTCCAGCACTGACACCACTCCCCTGCATCTTGCTCACACATGCGCCTTTCAGATGCCCTCCTCCATTCCCTCAGCACCTCGCATCACCCCATGTGCATACTAAGAGGCTGACCTGAGGCTAGACCCAGAGCAGAGATTAGCATCTGGCAGGCTTCAGATGTCTCTCCTCTACCTGCTCTCCTCTTTCTTCACCCCATCACACAGCACAGACCCTCTCCAACAACCCCACATTCCCTACTGTTGTACGGGGTGACAGCGGACTCACTGCAGGGCGTTCTCTGTACTCTCAGAAACTGGCCTGGTCTACACTGTCATCAACTGGGAAAAATGACTCAATTCTACATAGTAATTGAGAAATTGATTCTGGCATACAGCATGTGCCAAAATAGAAAGAGCATGTCTGAGCTTTGGTGTCGTACTGAGTGAGGTTGAATCCCTAAGTGCACATTTGCTGCTCGTGTGACTTTGGGCCTCTTAGCTTCTCTAAACTCCAGTGCTCTCATCTGTAAGTGGGGAAGCATGGTGTCACCTCGCAGGGTATGTCACGGGGTAGGGGCTGTTCTGGAAGTGTCTCTCTTGCATTCTTTCTGGCGTCCTGATGTGGTGCCTGTTTGGGAGGTCTGAGAGGCTCAGGTAGGTGCGCAGAGGTCTCAGAGCCCCTGAGCTCTGGCCAGGTGATGCCACAACCCCAACCTGACTCTTTTCTTCTCTTAGTTGAGCTCTTCCCCAATGGCCAAAGTGTCGGGGAGAAGATCTTCAAGACAGCAGGTGTTGTGAAGCCATTTGCAGAGGCACAGCTGGTGTGCACACAGTTTGGTGGGCAGCTGGCCTCTCCACGCTCTGCTGCTGAGAATGCTGCCTTGCAACAGCTGGTCATAGCTCAGAACGAGGCTGCTTTCCTGAGCATGACTGACTCCAAGACTGAGGGCAAGTTCACCTACCCCACAGGGGAGCCCCTGGTCTATTCCAACTGGGCCCCAGGGGAGCCCAACAATGACGGCGGGTCAGAAGACTGTGTGGAGATCTTTACCAATGGCAAGTGGAATGACAGGGCTTGCGGAGAAAAGCGTCTTGTGGTCTGTGAGTTCTGAGCCAACTGGGGTGGGTGGGGCAATGCTTGGGTCAGGATCCTGACCAGCAAGTCAGGGCCTCGCCCCTCATGCTGCCAATATCCTAATAAAAAGGTGACCATCTGTGCTGGGAAGGACTTCTCTACAGAAGGTGATCAAAAGGTAGGACTGCTGCAGGACACCGCAGAGTGAAATGTGAGGCCGCCTTCACACAGGAAATCCTTTCAGGGGAAGAAGTGGCCAGTCTGCTTTCCCTATAAGGGATAAAAGTGGATCTCCAATGTCCTTCTTGTCCCCAAACCCAATGACTCATTTTCAGCCCCTTTTCTCAAACCTTCAGCTGCATTTGACCCTGTGGATCTCTCCCTCCTCTTTCAAGGACTTCCTCCTCCCGGCTTCATGGATACCCCTCTTGCCTGCTCTGACTCTTTTTTTTTTTTTTGGGACTGAGTCTCACTCTGTCTCCGAGATTGGAGAGCAGTGGTGCAATGTGCGCTCACCACAACCTCTGCCTCCCAAGTAGCTGAGACCACAGGCATGCCACCATGCCGGCTAATTGTTTGTGTTTTTGGTAGAGATGATGTTTTGCCGTGTTGCTCAGGCTGCACTTGACTTCCTGGGCTCAAGTGATCTACCTACTCTGGCCTCCCAAAATGCTGGACTTACAGGCGTGGCCACTGTACCCAGCCCCTTATCTTTCCTTTTAGCTTATCCCTCTTTCTCTCCTTGACCACTTAATGTGCAGTGCCGAAGTCTTAACTCTCAGTTCCCTTCTCTCCTTACACTCACTCCAGAGATGAGCTCATCCTGTCTGCTGCTTCCAATTCCCTCTGCAGGCTGGTGGCTCGCCCAGGTATATCCCTATTCAGAAACTCTTCCTGAACCCCAGATTCCTCTAGACAATTCAGGCTGGAGCCCAGGGATGAAAGGAGGCTCCCAGCCTCCATGGCTGCCTCTTATTTCAAGGTCTGAGCCCAGGAAGCTGTACATCATGGCAGGGTGACCTGGCAGAGAATGTCTGCTTCCCCAGCCAGGCCACATGGCCCTGCACTCAGTAAGCCTCACCCCTGCATCGCCCAGAATCTTTCTCCATCCTTGATAAACATGACTGCCTCTTGATTCATGGGAGGAGTACCAGCTGCACAATCCTAAAGCCATCGGAAATCTTAGGGAACTTTGGAACAAAGGGTCTCTGGCCAAGCTCCAATTCACCTCCAATGCTCTTGCCTGGTGATTCCAGGAATGTTCTTTCCCCACTCTGCCTTACAGATAATCTAGTTAAATCCTCCTCATTTTCCAAATATGAAAACCAAGGCACAGAGAGGATTGAAACTGCAGGAACACAAGGGAGTGTCGGTGTTACCGCAGTCATGAGCAAGATCATTCTGACCCTTATATAGACCAAAGATCATGCATATTTAGTTGATTTGACATATTGTTGCACATAGTGATTTAAATGACACCTGTGTTCAAAAGACGGCAGTGGCACCTGGATGAACCACAGTCCCATAAAAGAGGCAAGCAAGTAACCTCTCTCCTGATAGAAAACACAGCCACTCTCTCTTTGGTTCACACAAACCAAGGGGACTTCTCTTTTTGGATGGGACCCCCCCAAGCCCCACCCCCTTCCCAGCACTCCTACAAGTACATCTCATATATCGGACAGCATGTCTATAAAACAAAAGCCACGCATCCAGACAGCATGCAGCCCAGGTTCTCTGCTCAGATCTTTCTCCAGTTACTGAAAAAAACAATCCCCAATTTCTGGCAGTTTCTGAAATACAAATCAGTTGCACAATAACGAACAAACTACTCAGAGACCACACCTAAACACATTCATAGAGGGCACGCAGAACAGCTTTTTTATTACAAGTAAGAGAAAACACTTGAATCTAGCATAAGCCAAGAGAAGTATTTTTTCTATGAGCAGAGGGTTCCAAATGGGCTCAAAAAGAATTAGAGGGGCTCGGGTAATGAGATGATCTCTCCCTGGCTTCTGCTTCTCTCTGTGCGTCTTTACCTCTTTCCCTCCTTTGTGCACCGGCTTCCTCTGCTTCCTAGTTTCTTGACTACCCAAGCATTGAGAATCGTGTGTCCTAGAGACTGTTGCACAGAAATCAGAAACTCTCCAATGGGATCAGTTCGTGGAAATGAGTCTATCTGTCGGAGATGCCCACCTCTGGTCCGATCAAGTAAACTTGGAGAGTGGGACTACACGGTACAATATGGCCACCGGGATAGATGCAAGATCATGACGGTCTGGGAAGACCCCCTGAAAGTGACCACTACCCACCCCAATACTTAAGCCAAATCTACTTCTTGGTAAGGGAAAGGACAGAGTAGTTGACGTGTGTGGAGAAAAAAAAATCTCCTATGATGTTGAAGGCCTGGAATGTGGATACTTCAAACTCCAAAGGGAAGCTTCAGATCCGTCGGTGCCATGGGCCACAGGGTCTGATTTGTTCTCTAGCACAGAGAACAAGCAGGGAGGGCTGTTTGAGATCTGTAGGCCCTGCTCATTAGTGCAGGACTGAAGCAGTTGTTTCAGAAATTCAGGTTCTAACCCGTTCCTGAGCACAGAGGGCTCCCCTGTACTGACGCACATGGGCCAAGGTCAACATAGATCTCAGTGTCTGCCCCTCCTCAACTGCAGTAGCCAGGGTCCTCTCTTTAGTAGCCTGTGTGTCAAGTGATTTACCTTCTCAGGTGACATTGTGACTCTCACCATGGACACCATGAGAGCAGGCTGGGACCCATCCATGTCTGAAGTGGGGACTTTCACAGCAATTTCAGAGAGAAATCCCTGTTCAGTTGAAAAGTACATTCTCAAGTCTCCTCCTGGTTTTCAACCTTCTGTCACCAACCCAGCCCACATCCCATAATGAACAGCCGATGCAGGTCCTTCTGATGTTTGCTTTTCTAGGATCCTGTCTATGTTCCAAATCCCCTTGATACACATCACTGAAACTTGAGTTGCGTAAGTTCAGGGCATTCTCAACCACTCGTCTTTCCGGATGTTCACCTTAAAATTCAAGTTGAATGATGCGCTTGACCTTTTCAAGTTACCTACCCAGAGCAAAGAAACTAGTTCTCTATTAGAGAAATACAGTCTTAATTTGGATGTCAAATATTTATCCAGGCATTGGATACAAAGATAGATATGGCTAGTCATGCCCTCATGATCCTGCAGCCCTGCCCTTCCCTAACGTAACAGATAAGTAAACGGCAGGATTGTTCTGGCAATGGACAACAGCAGCACTCAACAAGTGGTTTAAAATGAATGAATGGATGATAAGAGTCTTAACCATGAGAATAGAGGAGAGACTTCTGTGCAATTACAAAGCCACTCAGAGACCAAGGCAGTCTTCATTACTGTCCACTCTAATTGCCTGTGACTATGAGGCCTCTCTATGGCTAATAGCAGGCCTGGCAGCTTATGGTAGGTTATACTGTTTCTTTTCTTTTCTTTTTTCTTTTCTTTTTTTTTTTTGAGACGGAGTTTCCCTCTTGTTGCCCAGGCTGGAGTGCAATGGTGCAATATCGGCTCACCGCAATCTCCGCCTCCTGGGTTCAAACGATTCTCCTGCCTCACCTGACTGAGTAGTTCAGATTACAGGCACGTGCCACCACACCTGGCTAATTTTGTATTTTTAGTAGAGATGGGGTTTCTCCATGTTGGTCAGGCTAGTCTCAAACTCCTGACCTCAGGTGATCCACCAACCTCGGCCTCTGAAAGTGTTAGGATTACAAGCATGAGCCACCTCGCCTGGCCCGGTTTTACTGTTTCTTGCCAGTCTTTTACTGAGAGGACTTTGGAAGGCAGACATGAACCTGTGATGTGGGTCACTCCTGGGAAGAAGCAGAAGAGTGGGTATACATTTCCGAAATGCCCTCTCGTCTGCTGCCATGTCTTCTGTGATTGCAGACAGATTGGTAGATATAAAGTTGTTGTACAAGGTTAGGCACAATGGCTCACATCTATAATCCCAGCACTTCAGGACGATGAGGCGGGCGGAGTACGTTGAATTCAGGAGTTCAAGACCAGCCGGACCAACAAGGGTGAAGCTCTGTCTCTACTAAAAATACAAAAATTAGTCTGGTGTGGTGGTGTGTGCCTGTAATCCCAGATACTTGGGAAGCTGAGACAGGAGAATCACTTGAACCCGGCAGGTGGAGGTTGCAGTGGGCAGAGATTGCACCACTGCACTCCAGCCTGAGTGACAGAGTGAGACCCTGTCTCAAAAATAATAATAATAAATTTGTTGTGCAATCAAACATTCTGGAACCTGAGCAAATGCACGGAAAACAACTGCCCTTGGGGGTTGCCTGGATCTAGGCAATGGACTTGGACTCTGAGTGATATTTGGGGGGTGTCACTGCAATGCCAGTAGCCCACCCTTCCTGGGGCCAGGCCAGGGCTGAAAGATCAGATGACAACTTCAGACCAAGCAAATGCATACTGTGATCAGAGGGAAGGATCAGGGCAGGAAAGAGATGTACCCTTCCTGGATGCATTTTGAATATTAACATGTTTGCCCTCTATTTACTTATGAGGCTGTAGGCAATCTCAGACTACCTGGCTGAACACCTTTGAGCCACAGGGAGGGACTGAGCAGAATGGTCCTTATGTAAGTCCTGTTTGTAGGGCTAAATAAAGTGTTTTT
Source organism: Cheracebus regulus (assembly GCA_963574635.1). Lineage (NCBI taxonomy): Eukaryota > Metazoa > Chordata > Mammalia > Primates > Pitheciidae > Cheracebus > Cheracebus regulus. The sequence goes on from CAUYQU010004960.1 coordinate 22,150, forward strand.
AAGCTGTCTCTAGGCCCTTTGATCTGAGGAAATTGCACAGTGGCCTCATTGCCAGCCTTTCTACATATTTATTTTTTAATTCCCTTAGTACCTCATTTGAGGTGTAAGTGCCTGGAGTCAGGCCAGGGCTGAAAAGTCAGATGACAACTTCAGGCTGAGCTGCATTCTGTGACCACAGGGAAGGATCAGGGCAGGAGGGGGATGCTTGGCCTCCAGCTAGAGAGATGGCCTGCGAGAAGGGAGAGAGGATGAGAGGGGTGGGGATTCTCCAGAGAACCTCGACACTTAGTGCACCCCTATAAAACGTTCACGGGAAAGAAAAGAAGGAATGGAGGAAGCTGTGAGGATTTCATGAAGTGATTCTAAGGCTCTCATGAAAGAATGAATCTCAAGGGTTAGAAAATTGCTTAAAATAAGATAATTAGAATGGGCTGGACCCATCTTATGTTAGAAGGTTTTATAGAACTAGCATGATTGAATTTGTGTATTATTGACACAGAAATAGAATAATGAAAAAGAACAGAAAGACTAAAAATGGGCTCAAGTATGTATATATGTGCACACGTATATATCCTATATGCATGATAAAAAGAGAATGCTAAAATTATAAGAAAACAATGACTTGCCAATGAATAATTCTGAGTTAAATACAGTTAAACATTTAGAGAAAGCATAAAATCAGATTTTTAAATACATATACAAATTAAAATTAGAAGAAAATATAAGTAGCAATTTATATAGTCTTGGAGGGAAAAGGGCTATCTAAGAATGCTATCAGGAAAACCCAAAGTGATAATATTGATATATCTGACTACATAAGAAATACATAAAACTTTCTACTGAAAAGTGAAACACAATATAAAAGAAAAATGGTTATGTATTTGCAATGTACATAACAGACTATCAATAAGAAAATGATGAATATCTAAATAGGAAAATGGCGTAAGAATGAGAAGAGGAAATTCATAAAGGGAGAAATACTAATGGCCAATAGTACTGATACATGAAAACTGCATAATCTTAGTAGTAACTTTTAAACCTCTAATGAAACAGTAATACGTATCCCAGAATCTATGAGAGAGAGTTACAGCAACACTCAGAGGAAATATGTAGCTTTCCTTTCATTATTAAACATTTAAAAACAAAAAAGACATGGACTGGAAGTTGTTGAACTACATATTCATCTTTTTAAAACAGCAAAAAATAAAGGAAGGAGAAAACAAATACAGAAGAAAAATTAATGAAATACAAAACAAATAACGGTAATAGAAATGAGTTAGGCCTGGTGGCTCTTACCTGTAATCCCAGCACTTTGGGAGGCTGAGGCAGGAGGACCGCTTGAGGCCAGGAGTTCAAGACCAGCCTGAACAACATAGGGAGATCCTGTCTCTACAAAACAAATAAAAATAAAAATTAGCCAGGTGTGGTGGTGTGCACCTGTAGTCCCAGATACTTGGGAGGCTGAGGCGGGAGGATCACTTGAGCACAGGAGGGCGAGGCTGCAGTGAGCTGTGATTGTGCCACTGCACTTCAGCCTGGAAGACAGAGCAAGACCTTGTGTCAAAACAACAACAACAACAAAACAGTAATAGAGGTGATAAATTATCTTAGAAACGGACTTTTTAAGAGTTGAATTAGACAAATACATGTGAATAAATCTGTGTAAGTAGAAAAAAACCAACACACGGAGTAGTAGTGATAAGAAAGGAGGGGGAGAGAGATCCAAGATGGCCGATTAGCAACAGCCCAGGAATGTAGCTCCCAGTGAAAGCGCAGAGAACGAGTGAACGCCGCACTTTCCGACGAATTTTGGTTGCCCACAGACCGGGAGATTCCCGGCAGAGGAGCCACACGG